>SCLH01001183.1:80836-92235 GCA_004367855.1 Oikopleura vanhoeffeni | reverse complement strand
GCGGCAAACATAAAACTGAACTACAGTATGTCATAAGTGTCTTTCAGTCATTCATAAGAAAACGTTATGATTTTAATCCCCAAATTTCCTTTTATTATGCATAATTTTATTATTTTGTAACTAGAAAATTTCTAATTTTCAACTTCAAGGATCCCATGAAAAAATTTAATAAAATTGAATTTAAGCCAATCAAAAATTGTCCACAGTTGTACTTCAATATATATATTAAAAATCATGATTTTTCCATCAAAATTTTTGACTATTTATAAATTACTTTTGATTTATGAAATATAAATCAAAGCAAACAAAACTGTGACGTAGGCCAGATACTTGTGCATCGTTGCCAATTAGGGCTTTGGAAAAAAAGGTCGAAGTTCGACCGTCGAACGCCAACACGCAAGGTAACGCCTATAAATTTTCTTTGAAAATTTGATGTAAAATAAGGCCTTTAAAAGTCAAGAAATGTTGGGTTATCACCATAGAAAAATGTTTGAGAAGTCCGGGAGTCGAACCCAGGTAACGGGACGATCGTCGAGTCGCGCTAACCACTANGCCAACTGCTCATATAACTGACTAGAATATGTTGATTATGACTCGAAACCTTTTCGAGCCAACAGAAACAGATATAAATTTTGTTTTCATAAGTGATTTCATTAAAAATGTTAAATCTTTGTTAAAGAAATAATCGCCTGTAATTTGCTTAGTTATGCCAAAACTTGACACGTCAATTACGCGCCTAAAATATTTGAACTTTTTTATAAGGCACTCAGCCGGAAATAATTGAGAATTGATAATTGAGAATCCGTATGTCAGCATTTTTGTTTGCAGGATTTTTCTCACGTTCTTGCCGCGGGCTTTATCGTTCTAGCTTCGTAATTTGCACGAAAATGAAACTGCGGTTATTCAATACTTTATTTTCTTTACCCCGGCAACGAGAAATCGAAAAAATAAGTTTTTAATTCGTTTTTTATAAGAGATAATACTGGAGAAAGTGCACTGAGTCATTAATCTTCTCTAAAACTTCTATCAATAGGTAACACAATTAAAACAAATTTTCATGTCGATTTTTAATAAATTTATGATATGAGCTGCTATTATCAATGAGCTGTCGTCAAAATATTTGATTATAACTTATATTTTAAGTCTTTTAATCGAATAATTTATCAGTTATAAACAATAGAAAAATGCCCTTTGTTCTTTTTTTACTTAAATTTATGAACCCAAAAGTTTCAGCAAACTATATTATAGTTACTATAAGATATGATTTTAATCCATTGATTCATATCAAGCATAATGTCTGTCATAAATAACTCTTATTTGGGAGATTCGCTTTATAATATGAATGGGTCAAGACTACTTTTTTGCAACCAGTAAATTAACCATCTACGCTTATCCACATGCAGCATGTGTCACATGCCATGTGACATGCTTGAACGTAATGAATTAGTTCCGAAAAACCAATTGAATGAGTCATTTAAACCCTAGCCATTTCCGTACTTATCTCTAGTAGACATTCTCTACTCAATAAACTTCAAACGGTTTTTCGATATCATTGAAAATATGAGCTTGGGTTTATTTATAGCTACAGATGGAAAAGTCATCTAAATGAAATTTAATACGTGAAAAAAAATTTTCGTCTAAAATAATTTCAGTAATAATAAACTTTTGATAAGAGAAATACAGTTCGAATAGCAGAATAACACGTCAAAGGGGACTTTTTCGCACCAAAAGTTATCGCCACTGAAATCCTATCAATATTGAATTCATCTGAATATTTTGTGGTATAATTTTCTGAAAAAAGTATCGAAACGGGTTGTGGAACCTTGATAACATTTAGGCTTTTCCAGAGAAATGTGGAAAATATTTTTTGTTAATTTCACCGTTGACGACTTTTCTAGGTATTTTTATCAACTTGATGCATTTGTATGGTGTGATCCGCTGGGAAACTAGAACGGATCGACTTCCGTTTATCAATTGGATAAAAGTTTTCTCGATTATCGTTCGAAATGTACTTTATTTGATTGAAAGATGTTATTTCACCGGTTCAAATTTATTTTTTTGCACCCGATATAAATCACCCGATATGAATCAAATTATAAGCTACAACGTCATCCGCCTACCTAACTCCCCGCGGCTAAATCTCTAAAGAATAAAAAATATCCTGCTTAATGAACATCAAAAATAATTTTTATAATCTAACTGATGTTTCAGTCATTTGATCGCAAAAGAAAAAGTATGTATTTATCAGATTAGAGGCCACGAGTTAAAAAACCAGTGGACGAATTTTTTTCAGTAGAGAAAAAACAGAATTATAACTCCGAAGAAACATGGGGAATTTAGTACGTAAAAGAAATTTATATTCAGATTCAATGAGTGGAGGTGATAAGGAGGAACATTGGATGAAGAAAATATTGTCAACTGGAATCGGAATCGGACATGGGACTGGCAGAGTTTATCCAAGGAAATAGTTTAAAAATTTTACTGAAGATATTTTTGTAAAAAAAATTATTACGTTGAATTGTTGTAGAAAAAAATTTTTTTTTCTTTTCATAGAGAAAAATGAGATAACGAAATCGTTTCTTTGGTTATAACAATTATTTGAAAGAAAATTTCTAGTTTATTCTATTCTTAACATTGATATTACCTAACACATTGAGAAAATTTCACCATTTTTACTATCACTCATAAACAAACCGGTAATTATTGAAAAATAAATAAAAAAATTGTAGGCGCAGCCACATGAGCGTAACTTGAGTTTCAAGCATCAATGTTTTCGTTAAAGGCGAGATAGTTTTCTAAAACTTATCAAAAATAAATTAATTTAACAGAAACCTCAGATGTCAATAAATTTCTGATAAATATTTAATTTCAATTGGGTTTTTTCGAAAATATAAAAATCAAGACTATTTTTCATAAATATAAAATATTATATTTTGAGAATTCAAACATTAAACTGCCACAATTCACGAGATTTAATTTAGCTAAAAATTATTCAAATAAATTATTTTCGTAAAATCATTAATTTTTACTATATTAAAATTCATCAAGATATTTAGCCATCAAAGAAAAACCTTTCGATTTAACCGTTTGATAAGAGCTGGTTAATAATATCTGTGCTAGAAGGAATTATATAGCACGCAAATTATCTTTTGCCGATTACTGGCACCCTCTCAAACCGGCAATTAACCGGTGAAACCTTATTTTAAAGATCAATTTGTGACATAAATTTTCGATTGTTCAAGAAATCTCGATTTGAATATGCATTTATTATTACTTTTTTTGCTAAAATTTTTATGTCTACCTCAATGTCGCACGGTGCTTCAAAATCCTTGATCTATACTTTTTTGTGTTATGATAAAAGTTTGGAACAAATATTTTTCTACCACTTGAGTCAAAAATGGAGAAAAAGTTTTTGTTCCACATTTCAAGATTTTGCTTATTACTGATTGGTTAAGAGAAATCGATCTTTGTTATGGGAGGATTAACCATTCCCTCGGTCTGACCTAATAGCGTTTTTTAAATTTTAGTGAATAATTTGATGATTTAAAAGTGTGTTTAAAATTTATAATGATACCAAATATATGGATCAACGGACTTCAGTACAAATCCTAACTATTTTAATGATACAAACAACGCAAGAATTTAGCACCCAATCAAAACCGTTGATTGCGTATAGGCCGATTTCATTGGTCAGATTAGGAAAGGATCAACCGATCAAATTGCTCAGATTTTCGCAGTTTTTCAAATTGTTTTACTTTGAGGTCCGTTGATCCATATAAATATTCGAAGGCTCGGCAAGATGATTATTGACTTTTTTTCAATTTCGGCCAGAGGCGCTCCTGAGTTCGATTTGATAAAATGAAGAAAATTGAAGTGTTGTTTTTTCAAGCTCCTAGAAAGTCACATTTAAAGAAATTACTTTGAAAATTTTTCCACACTTGATTTTTTTCTATTTTATTCCTGAGAAGTGAACTGACTGCAATTAACTTAGTATATATGATATAATTTATGGTTAGTTAACTTATCGGGCATATTTTATTTCCAAACCCTTGAACATCTTTCAGAAACCTCAAATCTTAAAATAGCAAAATTTTCAAAATATACAAAAACATTTTTTTCTCAATCGGCGAAAATTTTTAAGACCAACTTTTAAAAAATTATAAAAAATAACAGATTCACCATTTTAAGGCACCGTTTGTTGTGCCAAAATTTTTAAACTTTGGAACAGAAGTCGCCTTATCGGACTTATTGGCTTTATTGCCCTGATTTTCTATTTATTCTCGTCTGAAGGTACAATTAAGGTTGAAGAACAAGAAATTTCAACCTACGAGCAAAATATTTCAGATCCAAGTATATTTTACGCAATTGTTTTCGATGCAGGATCCACGGGAAGCAGAATTCACGTTTATAAATTCACTAGAGAAGAGGGGAAATTGAAATTGCTTTTTGAACTTTTCGAACAAGTCAAACCAGGGCTTTCTAGCTATGCCGACGACGTTGATGGTAAGATTTTACGTATAATAATGATAACGATATGATAACGATATGATTACAGTTGAGGATCTTTTAAAGGGGGTACTTCTCATGAATGAAAGCTGAACCCAAGATTTTCCAATTTAATTTTCATGGTTTCTTTCTGAAAATGGAAAATTTTGTAATAAATTTGGCATTTTTCATCTCCATAATCCGTCAGAAAAGAACGTTATATGATTTTGAAAATGTAATATATTTAAAAAGTATATTTGATATATAATATGATATTATTAATATCCCTTTAACACGTTAATGATGATCTATGAATGTGCGGGTTAAGGACCCACTCCTAACACTCCTGAGGCCACTCCTAACATTCCTTAACCCGCACATTCATAGATCATAATATTGCTTGGTTTTCAGAATTTTAATGAAAATTTATAAATTTGTCGGAAATTTGAATAATCGCATCCGGAAACAGAATATTAAGGGTTCGAAATTAAGAGCTCTCCACAAACTCGTTAGCTTGTGATTCTGCAAACCTATGTTTTGATGTATGGTTGTTAGTATTCCGCGTTGTTTTTATCATTTAAATATTTAGAATCTGTCCTCTGAGGTGAATCTATATTAATAATATATTATTATAAGTTTTATAATATAATATTATGGTATCTGGTCTTTTTTTCGACCGCATTTTTTTTATGGCTTTTTTAAAGCTTCGGTTTATCAAAATGAGTCAGATATGTTTAAACAATGAGCAATCTGTAAATGCATGTAATGTGAAAAATAATTCGTAAATTTTCGATTAATGGGAATTCTAAAAGATTTATTTTAACCAGATTATTTTGTATTTTTTGTTTTTCGACCTCAAATATGAAAATATAAAATTGGTTCCTCAGACTATTGTGTTTCAGTAGACAAGAATCTTGTCTTTGACCTCACTTTGAACATATTCAACAAGAAAAACAAGTCTGCAATTTGGAAAAAATTACTTCCGGTATGACAAAAATCAAATTTTCTAGAATAATAGGCAAAAAAATAAGTAAAACAAATTTTACAGAGATGAAACGACGAGTGATGTAGTTTTGGGCAAAGTTTGAAGGAAATATGTATAAAGTCAAAAATCAGGTCTTTCTGATGAACCGATTCATAAAATTCGGAAAAAAACACTTTTTAATAGGGAACCCGAAATTAACATGAACGATAAATAAAAGGAATCATTAAGCCTTTACTTGGTCGGGTACTAATTTTTGAAGCTAATTGTGTCAAAAAGTGAATCCAGTGCTCTAATCGGTCAACAACAGGCGAGTATAGGCTAGCGATAAAATTTTTGGTATGGGTCTGAACCTGTAAAAAGGTGCACCTTTTTATATTTGCTGATAATTGAAGAATTTGATGTAAATCTTTCTTGACAGTGTAAAATTTAACACGGTCATTAATAATATTGCAATAATCTTGTGATCACGAATTATTAATATCTGGGTTCGAGTTTGTTGATATCGATTTAATTATAATGTTATAATTATTATTTTGAATAAATTAATGTTGATCTGTTGGATTCATGATGAATATAAATTTTTTTTTTTATTCTCCTACAATTTTCGACTATTCTTCGTCAGAGCAGCTTTTCAGTAGTTTCAACAGGCCTTATATCTAAGTTCATATATTAAGTCATAAATCAGCTCACCTGTATATCATATATACAGTATATGAGATACATACTATACCGAATGTGTTTTAGCTTTTGGGGTGTTCCTCGAGGAGATTCACGCCTAACCAATCAGAGCGCGACTTGGTTAATTTATTAAAGGGCGTTTCCAATCTTCGGGGAAACCCCAAAAGCTTAAAACACATTCTGTATATAATATATCATATACAGTATATGAATATACATAAATTATCCTTCTAGAGAGTCTTCAAATCACAGAATTAGTTAAATTAGAATTTAATTTACCGTTTTCGGGCCATATTTCAAGTATTATGAAACAATGAAAATAAGTCTTTTTATAGAAAAAATTGTATTACATGATTTAGACTAAAGTTTTAAGGTGCCGTGAATTCTATTGAACAACTCTTGATTCATGCTCGAGATTACGTTCCTAAAGAAGATGGGCAAATACACCTTGGAACTGAAAGCAACTGCAGGCTTAAGACTTTACCAAGAAGAAAAATCTGCAGCCATTATCAACGGAGTAAAACAGACACTGAGTTGATTCACCATTCATCGGTAAGAAGTCAAAAATCAAATTCCTTAAACCATTACACCGAATCGTAGAATATTGTACAACAAGTGCATTTTTAAACCCCAAAATTTCGATGTTAGAATTAAGCCCTTAATATTTTTTATTTAAGATTCACTATGATTACCAAAATCGGTCTGAATTTTCAAATATCGACTTTCAAACTAGATTGCATCGCTCCGTTTCGACTGAGAGCGGCGAGAAGACACAAGTATTACATTTTGAGCCTCTCCGCTTGTAAAGTTGAGGCTCCGCTTCATACAAATAGCTGTAGAAGAAGTCTAGTCGAAAATATTTTCGATCGAAACATCAAAGACGATGTAAAATTGTACGAGAATTAAGATTGTTATTAAAATGTCATAGCATAATCTTCTGTCAAATGAGCAGCGTTCTTAAAAATGGAACGTTTTTGCTGAACACCTTTGTCCAAAAACTGACGATTTACATAAAACGAATTATGTATAATGTTTTTTTATACTCTCACTCACTGATGCAGAATTTTTCAAGAAACAAAACTATTCGTAAGTTTATCAGACTAATCTTTGTCGCAAAAAACAATTTGAAATACAACAAAAAAAATTATGAATTATACCTGGTATGATTGGGTAAACTCGGACTATAACAATTAAATTAACCTAACTTACCGATAAATATTTCTCTATTATAAATTTATCTCTCTTGAAGTTAATCAATCGCAGGCTTTACCTCTGATTTAGTATATGTTTTTTTGATATTTTTTTTATTCTCGATCTGTTTTGAATGAACACACCACATCGGCTCGGTGCCTGATATCCGGTCTCTGCGCTGATAACAGACGCTTTACCGAGATTTACCCAGCTGACAAATCGTCCCTTTCCCGATGCTCTATCACTGTCAAATCATCCATATATAATCTATTTTTTGATAATTAATGAGTAAATAAAACGATCGACACCAAATTATTTGCGCCTTTCGTGCTCTTTTAGCGCCCTCATATATCATTTGAAAGCTTTTAAAATATACATTATCAAAAATGTCATTTTCATAAGATTAATCTAAAACAATTTATTTGTACTATTGAGCGAAACAAAACTTAGAGAAAAAACACGAGAAAATATTTTAAAAAAATTAGAGTTTACAAAAAACCTCGTACTCCAATAATTACTAATCAGAAAAATTTGAAAAAATGCTTTAGTTAGGTAATTATTTCATCTTTCATATGTAATTAAAAACATAAACATAATTTGAAAATGACTGAGTTTTGATATATAGACAGAAATATCGATAATGTGACTTTTATTGCTGAAGGAGTGGTGCTTTTGAGCCCTTTGAAATTAAAAATATACTATTTTAAAAAGACAAGTTTGAAGATATTTGTTTGAACTTTGAAAAGGGCTTGTACAATTTAGTACAATAAGTGTGTAATGGGATAGAAAATTATTGGTGTTTAATGGTTAAAAGAAAAATAATTTTTTTAAACCTTTTTTCATTTTTAAAAGTGAAATTTTTTCTTATGTTTATTTCCAAAAAATGAATAAAACCTTTCAATTTTATAAGCTATTTAAAATGACAAAAAGCTTTCCGTTTTTAAAAATTTTTTAAGAATAAGACATTTAAAAACGTTTCGATATTTTCAATTAACTTCAAAATGTCCAAAAATTAAAAAAAAATAATTTCTTCGAAATGAAAAAAAACGTAAAAAGCTGTTTTGTCAAATTAGCGTTATTTGTCGAGAATAAAAATACTTATTTTCTGTCATATAATCTAATTGCCAGTGCTACCACTGAAATTTATAAAAGTTTTTAATATCTTCATTAAAATCAGAGAATTTGAAAACTTAATCGTACAAAAATCAAACAGCTAAGAGAAGAGTATTTTTCTTATCAAGGGCATCATGCAGTGAATAAAAGTTTTCTACACTGTACGAAAACATTTTTAAAAAGCTACAGTGAAGTGTATTTAGTAGGACGCGTCCTAAGGATTTTGAAAGTACTGTCACACGAAAAGTAATTTACTGTACTTTAAAAAAATGTCATGGTATGTCATATGGTATGTCATGCGTATTTTTAAGGAACAGTAAAGTACTTTTCGTAGGACAGTACTTTTAAATTTCTTAGGACGCGTCCTACTAAAGACGCTTTGCTGTAGTATAATAAATAAATTTATGAATAACTGAGAAATATAGGCTGGAATTTTTGGATAATTTTCACCTAAAATTTGAGAACATTATTCCAAAAAATATTAACCGCGTGACTGGCAATTGGCGTCGAGACCTGAGGTGCTTTGAAATCATGATATTATGCGATAAGCTTTGAATCAAGCCTCTAATAACCTGAAGTGTCGCCAATCAGTTTTTGTATTGACACTACTTGAAACTCGCGTCATGTTTAAAACATTTATTTAGTTGGTGAAAATGCCGTCGAAATCATGGAGGGAAGTGACGAAGGTGTTTTTGCATGGATGACTGTAAATTTCCTCCTCGGCTCCCTAGGCGGAACCGGTCTACAAGACACAATTCCAACAATTGATCTCGGTGGTGGATCAATGCAGCTTACCTTTCACCCAAAAGACCCTGCAACAATTGGTTCAGCTCCAGAGGGCTATGCTATGTCAAAAACATTATTTGGAGAAACTTTTGATATTTATTCACATTCTTATCTAGGACTTGGTCTAATGAGCGCCAGAGAAAAACTTTTTGGAGGACCTCCGCCATCTAAAGACCAAATCACACAAGTGAGTCAAATAGTTTTCTGGGTCAATTTATTCGATTTTTTGAACAAAGTCGTTTTTCGAAATATTCAGAGAACACTGGCGAAACAAGAACCCATTGATGCAAGATTTTTCGCATGAATAAGTTTCTAAGTTTGAATCGCTTTATCTAGGAAACTAAACAATTTTCACGAGTCCTTGATTTTTTGTCTTGTTCAAATGAATTTTCATTAAACTTTACCGAAATCTAAAAACATGTGTGGTATTTCTAAAAATTTTAACTTAAGTAAAATAAATTCAACTTCCGATTTTTCAGAAAATTTAATTTTTCTGAGACCGAAAATCAAATTTTAGGAACTCTGATTAAAAAATCTTTGAGACATCAAAAGTAAAATAAGAAAAAAATCGCTACTGTGCCAAATTTTTTATATTAGGAAAATTTGTGGTCCAAAAATGAAAATCGGAATAAAATAGAATCTCAAGAAATTTCCAATTTAAAGTTTTCTTGCTAAAAAAAGGCAACAAGAAATGAATTAAACCAAAGAATTTTTTTTTTTTTAAAAAGATACCGTAACAATATTCATATCCCCATTCACACTTTTGTGAATATCCCGGCCCTGATTAGGAAACGTAATGTGTTTTTACGTAGTAGGGCCGGAATATTCATAAAAAGTGTGAATAAGGGATATATTAAATAATATCGAGACTTTGGTTAAACAGCTACGACTGAAATCAAATTCTAATGAAGAATTTGAAGACAAATAGTTTTATCAAAATACGGTAGAATTTTGCAGGGATTTTTAGGTTTGTTATGTTTTAATTGCCTATTAAATGGTGAACATGAGTTCAGGACGAAAAGGGAAAAGTTTTTCAGGGTATTGAGGTGAAATATTAATTTTTGTTATTTTTTTTCTTCTAAAATCTATATTTTCAGGTTTTATCTCCATGTTTTCCACCCGGCAAGAAGATCGATTGGTCAAACGCTGGCAGTAGTTATTCTGTAAGTGGTGCCGAAGGGGGTTTCCAAGGTTGCCTCGGAATGGCAAAATCTGCGATAAACAAAGAAAATATTGATAAGCCAAAAGAAATTATCACCGGAGATGTCTATGCATTTTCATACTTTTTCGATAGAGCAACCGACGCTGGTTTAATCGACGGAGAAACAGGTGGAATTATTCAAGTCAAAGATTTTATTGGAGCTGCAGATAAAGCTTGCACTTCAATGACCGGTAGGATTAAATTCTAGAATCGATTTAAACATAAATATGAGATCACGCAAAGTGCGTTAAAATAAACAGTTTGAATCTCCAACCTGTCTGTTTATAAGCACAATGCTTAAGATTTTCAGTCAAGGCCGGCCGTTTAAACGCACATGGCAATAATTTTAGCTGATAACTCGTCAATTGAGAACAAGCACCCTTCTACCCGCATTCTTAACCCTTGAATACATAACGCCTGTATTTAAAAGCTTCAGTATAATATTGCTCATACTATCAAGCATTTGAGGTTCAAGAAAATTCACGAATTTTCATTAAAATTATAAAACTTGCGCTTTTTTTTGAGAAAAAGTGGCCTTGATATAGCGCAGTTTTGCCGATCCTTTGTTTCCATATTTTTTTTAAATCTGAGAATTTTTTTTTGCCGAATTTAAATATTGAAAATTATCATCAATATTATTTTTAGATGAATGGTCCTGTACAGATTTATCGATAGTCTGTGCCTTACTTGAATCTCTTGGTTTACCCGAAGAGCAAGTTCTTCAAATTTACAAAAAAATCAACGGTGGCGAAACGCAATGGACCCTTGGTGATGCTTTCCAATTACTCTAAGATTTTCTTGTTATGAAAATAAACTGTACCGTACTCGAACGCGACATGATTTTTTAACAAAGCACTTTTTTAAAAGTTTTTTTTAGGTTGATTAAATGAAAAATACAATTTTGTCTTCAACAAATTAAAAGTGCAGCAGTCACTTTTGAGATAAAATAATATTTTCAAC
>SCLH01001183.1:53619-79889 GCA_004367855.1 Oikopleura vanhoeffeni | reverse complement strand
TACTTTTGGTCGGAAGCAAAAGGATATATCTTCCTTTTAGGCTTTTCAGAATTTCTATAACTTGTTTCGTTTTGTTCTGAGCCCCAATCTAAAATGTCAGAAACGTTGAGTACCCCTTAAGTTAACAAATAACTATCTGTAAAATATTAAAAACCACTATCTATTCCAACTAAACCCGATGTAAGAGATGTTTTTTTAAGACAATATTTATAAACTTCAGACATTTTCGGGTGTTATCCGCTAATAGTGGGTGAATCATTATCCACATGAAAAATTTCCTCAATATGAAAGTTTTTTTTCGAAAAACAGCTTTTTTAGGAATAAAAATTGGACCTTCAATTGCGTTTAAATATTAAAAATATCCTGACTTTTGAGAAGAAATGACGCCTATAACACCCGAAATTTTATTGAGATTTTTTTGCAAAAATAAAATTTTATTAAATTGCGTGCCAAATGGCACAAACGGTGTCACAAGCAAGTGTTGTAAAATTCCATCAGTAGTTCAGATTCAGTTTCAGAAACATATTCGCTGAGCATTCCATCGGTTGAAATACGGAAACCAAATAGATACCAGAAAATTTCACACGTGATTCGGCTGATTTTTTATAGAGATTTCAAAAACCACTAATAACAATTTTTGGACTTGATTTGCGGAAAATTTTCTTAATATTTATATAAAAGTCGACAAAAAATGACAAATAAAGCATTTTATGATTTTTCAAACAGCGGTCAGAAAATATGTAGAATGAAAAACGTTAAAGTGGCTATTTTTTCGTTTTATTCACAGATTTCAAAAATAAAATCAGAAAAAATCTTGGACGAAAAATGCGTAAAATTTTTTTAATGCTTTGAATTTATTTGAAAATTTTACGAATTCAAAAATAAAAGTTTGAACTCAAAGCTTACCTAAAATAGGTAAAAAAATATTTTAATGAGCTGATACACATTTATTCTGGTTCAGCTAACGATAAAAAGCACAAAAAAATAAACCAACTAATTATTTTCGTAAGTTAAATTGACTCCAATCTGCCACATCGCTGCTACCCCCTTAAAATCAGCATTGAGAATTTTGACCAATTTTTTCGATTTTACTAAAAAAACGTTTTAGCCCAAATTGAAAAGGAAGATAATCACGAAGAGTCTCGCTTTCCCAGTGAAAAATCCGATCTCGAATTATTTTGAAAAATCAAAACCAAAAGAAGCTGCATTTTTAGCAACAATCGAAGTTATAGACGAATTACCTGAGCTCCAAATTATTACTACCAAACCTGAAAGAATGAAATTTCCAAAAATACAAGGCAATGCCACGAAAACGAAAAATGAGAATCAGCAGAAAATGTATAATAGAAACTCACATGAAAGCCAGGATGAAAAATCGGCAGAGGATTTAGGAGGGTTTACTTTTAAGTACCAAGTTCATCCATTGATTCGGATTGCTCGCAAAGTTGAAATTTATCTCAGTGGCGAAACAGCCTTGATAGAAACTTTTTTGTAGACTATCGATAGAATATGGGTTTTTGCAACTGCCAACTAAAAAAGCTCAATGGACAATTTTAGACCAATGAAATTCGAGAATTTTTGGCCACACCCTTTTAACCCTTGGACGCACAGAGCCTTTTGAAAGGCTCAAGCCACTTCGAGTCATCCAAAAATGGTGGAAAATATGTTCGCAGACACTTTTCTTTGAAATATATTTTTAAAATCGGTGATTCAGAGAAAAAAATATATGTAAAAATTTTTTCGCTCATAGGTTCAAGTTTGATGGCGAGTTGATTGAAAGGCTATTTTCCGCATAAGTCTCACATCTGATAAAGTAATTTTCTACTTGAAAATGGAACAAATACGCCACTGTTTAGGAAAGTCTTTTGAGTCTATTTTGTAACAAAAATTTAAATTTTAGGAAGTTCTGGGGCGAAAATATTCCAACCATGAGGTAGTATCACGTGATTTAATAAACCTTGTTTTCAAACGTTTTTTTTCTAGAACTAAACATGAAATTTCTAGAACTTGATCACAAGAAAAGATTGAAGGTTGAGTCAACCTGGTTGATCTCATAAGAGTTTTCTGTAAACAGCGATCAAAGTGGAGCCTTCTGAAAGGCTCTGGTGCCTTCGCGGAATTTTTTTTTCTATGTTTCTAAGGGTTTAAGAACCAATCATAAAGTCGAATTCAAGGAGTGCCCCCTTTGTGGAAAAACTTAGACATCCCTGAAACTATTTGATTCCAAAATATTTCGGTGCAGCTTGGGTCAAAATCATACAGCTATGATCGTTATTACGTAACTTCTTACTTTTGTTAAATTTCTGGAATCACAAATCTTGATAGTAAACTAGACCAGGACGACCTAGAAAAAAAAGAATCCGAGGGATTCGAAAAATTCCTGTTCAACTTCATCGTAAAAGTTCGTCTAGTTCGGAATACGAAGAATCAGAAGAACTTGATTTGAATCGATTCGATTAATTTTCGTCAATCCTTTATGCTATCACACTGCTGTACCTATAGAAACCTTTAAATATAATAAACATGTACTGTCAAAATAAAGAGAACGATGATGAATTTGTCTACGATTTTTTGCTAGATTCTTCTTTTAGAGAAGACTTCTTACGCTCAAAGTTACAATTGTAGTTTAATTGAGATAAATTATGTGTCCCTCCTAATTCAACCCAGAGTTCCTGAAAATCTCGCACCCACAAATAATATTGCTGTATCGATTACGGGCCCCCTGGGCATTTTTTGCCACTTTTGTTATCCAAAATTATTATATAATTCGGCTTTTGAAAACGACTAAAACTGAGTACAAATATCCTTTTCCCAACGGAACTCCATCTCAAAAACGTNACTGATTGTCTTGAGTATGATTATAGGCAAGGGTGCTTGATATTGGGACCGCTAAATTTGATTGATGTGTAATCACTCAAGCAATCACTTAGGTAGTTTTTTTTAAAGGAGGCCACCCTTCTCATGACTATCACGGGAAAACCATAGCTGACATCGAGAAATGTTTTTTTGCATTCAACTGCCAACTAAAAAAGCTCATTAAAGAAATTTTATCAAGTTGATTTGACATCCGGTTCACCAGATATAAACCGGAAAGTCATTTGTTGGTAGGTTCGAATCTCGGTGGGCCCAGAATTTTTTTTCTTAAAATCAGCCGGAAAGTTGAATTTCTATGCTTTTTCGTTCTTATATCACGATTATCTACACATTAACTGCTTGAACTATAATTTTGATGAATTCCCGGAAGAAAAAAACGAGATTCGATTTTTTTTCTCAAAATTTATACCGAAAACGCTTATATAATAGATCTCCGGTTACCGGTGAACCGGTTGTCCGATAAAAAAAAGAAAAATTTCTCCATTGAGTTGGCACTGCCAACTTGGTAGTTGAATGCAAAAAAACATTTCTCGATATCTTCTATGGTTTTCCCGTAATCGTCATGAGAAGGGTCACCCTTCAAGGGTGGCCTCCTTTAAAAAAACTACCTTAAGGTCTAAAGACAACATCAGTGGGATTCGAGCACGCGCTATAGAGATAGTAAACGTTTTTGAGATGGAGTTCCGTTGGGAAAAGGATATCCAGTGAATAATAAATAAAAAAAGTGGAAGAAATGCCCAGGGGCCCCGTAATTGATATCGAAAAAAATTCCTCATGTTATCATGCATCCACTTTTTTGACTTTCTAAGATTAACTTTTTCCATCATCGTGAAGTTTACGGACCGTACAGTTTGGTACACGATACTCATCAACCTTTCACTCAACAGTCCTGACAAACAAACGATATCTGGAAACTTTTGTCAAGAGTCCTGACTCAGGAGTCCTGAGTCAGGTACCAAAGTGTAAACAGTGTTTACACTTTGGTAAATTTTTTGATAAGTCCTAGTATAACTTATACTGTATAAGGGAAGCTTTCTCATGCGAAAATTCCCGAAAGTGTGAACATGGTGGTTTACGTCGATCGAGAAAGTTAGAAAAGTAGATAGATTATCGCGAGTTTGGCCTTCTTGTGGTTAGAAAATGCAGCTGCAAAATTAAATGAATTTTCTGCCGGGAAATTCACCGAAATTATTCTTTATAATGCTTAAATCTAAGGGATTTGAAATCTTTCAAACCTGGAGGAGAGATCCAGAGACACTTTGGGCCGAAAAAATATATCACTATCGTCCTGCATGAGACTCATAACTGTTACAAAACGTACAGTATAGTTGAAACAAAGTGCCATCGATGCTATTTTTTATGAAACCCAATTTCTATCAAACCTGAATTTAAAAACGTAAAACACTTCACCGATAAGAAACTGATGTTTTCAAGGTCAAAATCAGAGTAGGATGCAAGCCGTAAAATTCGATCTGAATGACGGAACTCTGTCACTCAACAGCGTTTACTCGACCGGGAGGTTGCGAATTTACGAGAATGTTAGCTGCTTTAGTTTCCAAATAATCAATCACATATTTTTTGTAAAATTTGACCAGAATGTCGTAAAATATTATTCTTAAAATTGTAATTTTTCGAATATCGATTAGTAGCCCCTGAACAAGACATGAATTCGGGTCAGACGGGGATAATCGAAACTACCGTAAAAAACTTAGTTTTAAAATTAATCAAAATTATCGATTTATATTAAGTCCAAATTGGACTGTCCAATTATAATTTTGTTGCATAAATTTTATTAGAAAGAACAAAATTTTCGTAATCTATTATGAAAAACTTGTTTCTTTGCAATTGTAACGACATTTGAACTAGATGATATTTATCCTGCCTATCTTATTTTTCATTTAATTACCCCTCATGGGAAAACACGATTTTGTGTTTTTTGAGGGCGAATATCTTAAAGACTACACATTGTGGAACCCAATGTAATATTTGAACAAAAATCTCACATCCAGAATCATAATTAAAGATAACTGATTGCGCGACCAATCAGGAAAGAGCTTCAAAATAGAGTTATTTTTATCGCAAAAAGCCTATTTCTCCGTGAGTTTTGAAGGTAGGAAAATTTTTTGTAGCTTTTATTGACTACGAAATACGTACGCAAAAAAAAATAAATTCGCTCCAGAATTGTCAAAAAACGTTTTTTTGAGCTGATTTTGAGGGTCTCGCGCAAAAGCCTATTTCCCCCTGGATTTTTTAGGAGCACATTTCAAACCTGTATAAATCAAAAGGTAGTGAGTTTGTGGAGAGCTGTTACTATCGAAACCTAAATTTCGATGATTTTTTCTCTTCCAAAACTGTACTTCTAATTCCTGAAAATCCATAAATTTTGATTAAAATGCTTAAAATCAAGACAAGATATTTTAAAAATGATTAAAAAGTACTTTCCTAACGCTGTATTGGGTTAAAAATACCCCCAGCTTATTGTAAATTATCCATATTTTCAGAAAAAAATTATAAGAATAAAATTCTGAAATGTTTTTGTTTGAGCCTCAATTCATGAAGGGTACCTCTTTAAAAGAGAGGTAAAGTATTGGGGTCGTGCTTACTGTACCCAAATTGGCCAATCAACTTTTTTTGTCCACAATATTCATTGCCTAGGTGGGTACACTAAGCTCGCGCGTGCTTTTCGTACCCAAATTGGTCTAAATGCNGAGGCGCGCAATCTTTAAATGTTGAAAAAAATAAAATTTTGAAAAATTAGGCTCCTTTTTAGTTGATTTTCTATGCGTTTGTATAAAAAAGTAAATAAGTCCCGGTATATTGTCCCAGTTCACATTTTGAATATCAACTAGAGAATTCTGATTAATTAGAGTGAGAAAAAACCAATATATTTTTGTTTCGATTCGAAAACAAAGAGAAATATCAGCATCAGATTCCCCGCGCTCCCTATTGTGGTCTCAATTTTGCAAAAAAAACACGCAGAAGTCGTAAAATAATTAATTCCTTAAATGGAAAATTATTGAAACACGATTGATAAAACATATTTTGTTATCACCACGGAGTTAACATATTAACATCCAATGTATATTTGGTAATCGAGATTTTTTATTTGATAGAAATGTCCAAAATAAAATATATTACTAACATTCTCCAAAAGCGAGAATTTATTTCGGATGTCGTTTTCATGACTGTTTGGAACGCTCCTTAGGGAGTGGTCGTTGCTGATTTTGCTGTTTTTAACATGCGGTTTTTTTTGACTCTAAACTACGCTAAAGTTTGGATACACCAAAAAAATACCTCTTTGTTTTAACTCTGGTCTCAAGACAATATGGTTTCGACATCAATCAGTTCAAGAATTTCACGACCACTGCTGGATTACAAATCCCAATTACGCACGGTACATAACTCCGGAAGGATTTAGTGAAACCACTTAAACAACAAAACACTCACAAAAAGCTTTCTACTGCCGTCAGTTTTCATAATTTTCCATTAATTTTTCTGATTCAGGCTCCATGCCATCAATACATATAATATACTTTAAAAACTAAATCTGAAATCGAGATTTAGAGGCTTTTTTCAAAAGCTTAACTCCTACCGACCAATTTTCAAGATAAAATTTTGGTTTAATACTTTCTATACTTTATGAAAGCTCAAACTAGTTTAACAATAATCAAAGAGTGGTTTTTAAACGTAATTTGATCAGACTTCGTTTTGGAGGCATATGAAGGTTACAATAAATTATACAATATTTGAAGTTCAAAAAAAATAAAATACTTATCATACCAAATAAATAGTTATTATATTTGTTTTATTTTGTAAATACACCTTACTAGAACATAATCTTAAGATTATTGGTGCCATATTTTTCGACATCGGAAGAAGAGAGAGAAACAAAAAGATTATATGTAGCTAATCGTTGAAAAATTTTTTGAAAAATTTTCAGAAAATTTTTTCAGAAATTTTCCTTTTCCGACAAAAAGACTATATTATCGAAAAAATTGGCCGCGCTAACGATATATTTTCTATGAATAGTCGGGAATTCTGACACACAAACTACACATTACGATTATGATAACAAACTGACGGAGATAGTAAAGCTTTTTAGTGTTTTTTGGTAAGAGTCTTATTATACTGTCTTCAATGATTGGATACGCGTTAGGTTGGATTTGTATCTAGAGACTGATATTTTGAAAATAATTTCGAGAAGAGCTATTGTTCCTCACGTCAAAAAGGTTTTGGAATTCACCTGTGCTAGTTTTATAGGCTCAGAAGACAGGATTCAATTTAAGAATGGATTATTCATTACACACTTATATTCGATTTTTCCCTCAGGACTCAGAAAGACTTTGCGTATAATCTAATGAAAAACATTACTTACTCTTGAATGTTTATGTTTAGAAATTGCTCAAATAAGATCAAGAAATAATTTTATTTAGAAATTTAAAAATCTATTTTACGAGAATTTTTACTGTAGCTACTACAGGTAAAGATATGTTCTAATGTATGACGTGAGATTTGGGTTCTTACCTTATGAAAAATGTTAAAATAATACAAAGAGACACTAATTGAGTAGATCAAACTATCTTGAATATGTTGATAGATAAAAGATTATTTTTAAAATCCTAAATTAAGTATGTCAATTTAGTAAAAGTAAATCGATCACTGATCCTCCACTGTTATATTCATAAGACACATACAAGATTTTGCGGTACATGATGAATTTAATCAAATAAATAGCAGTTCTACTGGCCTTCAATGATCGAATGTGACGTTTTTATTGTTTTTAGTATAGGATTAACTAAAAAAAATTTGGAAGTTTGGTTAGTTTTACCCTGGGATGACTGGTATGAATAAAAGTGTGGACGGACTGCTGAGACTTGACCCGCAACTCATTGTTTATAAGATATCTAACTTCCATTCTTTATCTACATGTGTTCCTGTAATGAGGCCAAAACGTTCTATTTCTAAAAAAATAATAAATATTAAAATTTATTATAAAATGTTTTAGGCGGAGGGCGAGCTCTTGCATCTTAATTACCTTACATTTCACATCGTAATTAACATGATAAGGTAGAGCTTACAATTTTGTTTGAAAATTAAGTACTTTGGCCGGCTCAAGGATAAATATTACATTAAAACGCAAAAACAGTGAAAATTGTCAATAGGCATGAAAATATGAAAAAAAATACTGAATTGTACGTGAAACAGTTTAAAAAATACATGAAACATAAGATTTTTCAAAAATTTCTTGTTTTATAGAATACAATTTGAGAATTCATAAGTTAAATAAGTTTTTCGACTTTTGAATGACCAAATTGAACGGATATTCAGATTTTTAGTAGACCCTTGAATAGAGAGATAAAGCTAGGTAATTTTAAATACGGTTTCTCATACTTAATCACGTTATGTTATAAATTTGTTTTGCATGCATCAACATAAAATAATGACAATAAAATAATTGAAATAAAATTTTGTAATTCCGATATCATCTTTGTTGCTGTTATTTTCTCTTTTGAAAATAGTGGACTTTTGCGTTTTAAGGGGGATAGTGTAATTTTAAGTGGCATACATCTTCATGAAAATTGTGGGCAGAATATGCACATTGAAAGTGGTAAGTCCAAGTAATGATATCAATATTTATTAAAGCACCTATCCGGGACAGAGGGCCAGTGTTGCGTTCTTTTTTTAAATTGCTTTAAAATTTATTGAAACTGGTAAAAAATAGAATGTGTGTGGGTAATTGGGTTTTCATATAGTATTTTTTAAATAGTTTGAAAGATCGAATAATATTAACGGTTAAAGATTGAAATGTTCGAAAGTCAGAATCCTTAAAAGGGATTTTATGAGAGGAGTCCATTATACTTTTGTGTTTTTTCAATAATCTAAATCTGCTTATACCCTCTGTGAGCACAGAGAGCGCACAATTTGTGTGCTATACCAAGCATACATAACAATCATCGAAAAAAGAACAAAAAACTGGATCGAGAGGAATCTTTTTGCGTTTGGAGAAATAACTTAATAAAGAATATCGAGATATGGTTTTCTAAGAAAATAAAATTGAATTTGTTCTTCGAATGTTTTGTTCCGGCATTAGGCGGGGAGTTGATTTGATCAGGATTCTTTAGCAACTAAATGTTTACACTACCGATAAAAAAATCTTAGTTGACTCGCGGACACTGGTACCACTCTTATAGAGAATCAAAATATGTTGAGCATTAAGCCAGGTGTATTAAGGAAAGTGTTTTGTGCTGCATAAAGTTGAAATAAAAATTTATTGGTCTAGGGGCAGACAGTCTAGGTAATTCTTAGGAATGAACTAATCTTAAATTTTCAAACATTGCAAGTGTCAACATGAAAATTAGTTATTATAAAAGTCGAACTTTAACCACTGCAAACATTGTCCACAGTTGTTACCTTCATATAACAAAGTATTTACGTGCGTAAATATATATATAAAAAAGTGTCACATTATCTGCTTTTGAGAGTGAAAAATATCCCCGTTTTCAAATCAAAAAATCATGGTTTTTCAATCAATAATTTTTTGACTTTATTTTATATAAATTGTAGCTTTGATTTATGGAGATTGAATATAGTGAGCAGGACAAAACTAATGGACACGTAGGCCAGAAATTCTGTTGGCATTGTTTTTTCAAACTAGAAATATTAAAATTGTTAGAGACAACTGTGACTCGTGTATCCACTGTGCAATATGGTACAACCTTGTTTTTTCACTAGTTTTTCAGAATTCACAAAATTAAAATTTAGAATATGAAAACATGTTCGACAATTGCAAAAATATGACCTTCAACTTCCTCTTATGCAGACAAAATTAAAATTCCAACTGGCCTTAAGTCCTCCTTTATGTGAACAACATTCAAAGAAGAGCCCACACTTGTGGCTCTGTAGTCCTTGGCGAACTTTTTTTTACTTGCTACTACACAACGGGTTTAATTGTGAGGAAGTTTTCGGTTTTTCAGGAATCGTGTTATTTTAAGTAAACCTATTTACTATAAGATATTTGGACAAAATCTTCCCTATTAAAAGCAAGATGTCAAGATTTAAACGATTTTAACGTTTATCTCAATATTCTTCACAATTTATATAGACTTAATTGGAACTTCACATTACGTAAAAGTAAAAGGAATATTATAGGAATTAAAATCCTTTGGTATATAACGTAGGCCCCACAAATAACTGTTCGCGAAAATAAGATGACGCGAAATGCATGAAAAAATTTATCTGAAGACTGTTTTTTTTTTAATTTGTTGAAAGTCAAACGCAAAAAGTTTTTTTAGTTTGTAATATTAATTTCTGTAGTGTTTCCAAGCAAGTCAAATTCGAATACATTTTTGTGGCGTTCAAAAACCATAAGGAATATATTCGAAAAAAAAGATTACGATAAATCCTTTTTTTTTTTTAAATGACGCTGTCCTTATTTGATAATTTTCCCAAAATAAAATTAACATTTATCACGGTAGTATAAACAAGTTCCAATGCAACTTAATAGGAAAATACAGTCTCACACCCGTGACGTAAAAAAGAGGTCTGAATTTACGCCTATCAAAACTGACTCTTCAAACTACAATTACAAAACTGGAGAATCAGATCATTTGAAGTCAGTTCTCTTCACAACTGAGACAATTTACCGGTGTTTTTGGGCTGATAACAAGTTAAACGACCGGTAAAGTCTTAAAAATGACATTTTATGTTAATTTCTGTCTTTGGAGTACATATAATCACTAGTTATTGCCGTAGGGAGAAAAGAGTAGTGTAACTTAAAATAGTAATCCGATGTACGCAACTATGGGGTCTTTATAAAGTCCATTCAGAGCTATAGCTACAACTAGAGTTTCTGCTTCTCTTAAATTTGTGTAAAGACGTGTTTGTCGTATTTGGAGCAAACTTGACGAGATGGCAGAATATAGTCAAATAAACTGCATGACAAGTCATCAACCAGGGTTATACATGCGCATTCTCTTAGAGTCTAAAGATGATAAGTCTATTCAAAAACTTTGAAAGGACTATTTCACATTTTTAAAAAGGGGCATATACAGTTTTAGAACAGCTAATGTCTATTGACCATATGCAAAAAGGTTGTGCGGAACTGACCGCCAATATTCAAGTCAGAGCTTTTAAACTGGGAATGACAATATCAAAATGTCAAATATGTACATAAATGCCTGAACTGGCCTTGATACATTTTGATAATTTAATCTTTGCAACGCTTTCGCGCTAAATGGTTTAAAGTTATCAAGATTGAATCCGACAGTTCCAAGACCACAATAAAATATAATAGTGTGGGCATCTAGTTGAAGCTAGTACTGCAAATAATGAGCTAAAAAAATAAATTGTCGAAGAAAAATTAAAATAGCCAATTTTTTGTGAGTGTGAACATATCAATGGTCCACATTTCATATAAAGTTTTATGATTAATTATATGCATTTATATATATTTATAGTACCCAGATTTAAAGAGATTTCAATTTTATTTGAATCACTATGATTTGGAGTTAAATTTAAGATCTTCAAGTCAAGATCTCTTCTTCTCGTAAATTACCGTCGTGTTCGAGACTATTAGCTCATAGTGGGTGATACATAATAAATAGTTTTCCTCCGCACACTGAGTCTCCTTAAGCGGGCATAATAAACATTCATCGACATAGCAGTATAATAATACGTAGATTGAAAAACAATGATTAATAAAAAAATAATCCACAAAACACGCGAACAAAGACTTAAACTTCTGAGATATACTTGTTTATATATATGTATATAAGCCGTCAGGTATCACCAACGAGTTTCTGAGTAATAGTTCAATATGAAAAGCGTTTTAAGTTCATTTATATGGGCCTCAAGATTTCACCGACCGCTTCCTTCTTGCCTTGACTTGACTTAAATCAGACGGTCAATTTGCATCAAGAAATCTCTTAATTAGAAAATGTCAAATATGAAAAAAATTTGTGTTAGAAAATGGTAAGAAACTATTTCTAAGTTTTACAATATTATAATCAAATAATCAATAATAAAAATACTTTCAAATTTCTAGTTAATTTTTCGATCCGCAAGTTCTGAAAATTTTTGTGTAAAATCAGAAATGTTAAATAGCAAATTTTTAAATTGAAAGAATCAAGCTATAAAATGAAGCCAACATTTACAAATAAGTTAATTTGAGAGACTTCAGTGTTATAAACCTCACTTATCGCCTAATGAAATTTTATTTTAAAAGATTTGATGGAATGGGTGGTTCCATGATAAATTACATTAATTTCTGCTGGATATAAAAGAACGCCAAACAAAGACTTCTCGACTACCATTTGAAATTACAACAATTGTAGAACGAAGTGTCCTAATAGGCTTAAGCGAAAAAAATATGTAAATTTGGTTAGATAGTACGCTTATAAACACTCACAATAATATGAGAACGACCTTGATACACACAACTTGATAAAACGAAAAAAGCTATGCCTCTAGGTTTATTTTGTATTGAGACTACCTTTAATATAGCACATACTGTATCATAATAAGTATGCCCTGACTCAAAAAGCGAGTGCGTTTTGTTCGATAAAAGCTATATTTTTCTAGAATAATGCAAAAAACCAGTGGTTTTTGGGCATTTTTCATCCAAAAATATATCTTCCTCCTCCGAGATTTTATAATTCCCTCAAATTATTGCAAGAAGTTGCCTACTAAATACAATATACATTAGATCAGGAGAGTGCGAGTTATTTTTAGATTCCAACCGATCCAAGACTCAAATATTATTTCTTACAAAGGTCAAAGTGATAAGTCTTTTTCAATAAAATAATTGGTGACACTTTGATTTTTTTTTTGATGTTATTGGGTCGTTTTTTTATATTGAAAACAATAAAATATTATTCCGGTGCATTTTCAAATGAAAAAAACTTTGCAGAAAATGTAGGAATCACCAAACTCTATATATGTACATAGTAGGAGTTTTATTCATTTTCGAATGTTCATTCGACTTAATATGTCACCGGTCCCGTCTGTTTTCCACAATACACGTGTCAAACGCCATACTATGTATGTCACATACTGTATATTTAATTTGACTCAACAAATAAATAGAGTACTTTATAAATAAATTTATTTTCTGTGAATTTTATGGATTTAAAAATCAATTCAATAAAATTTTATTGTTATAACGATAGGTCTTAATATTTGCCCTATTTATGAACCGGGCAGCCATTAACAAAGGGCCATTGTATAAAATTTTGGTTTTTTTCATTGACTGTAGTTTCTGCGCTAGCTATAGATATTTTAATAAAGAGATGGAGAAAAACATCACCATTTATGTTTTTTCTATGTTTTTTCAAATTTTCTGAATATTTTATTTGAAAAATACTCAGAAGATATGCAAGGTGTATAAAGGTATTTTTCGGAATTGTGCACTTAATTTGAACTCATATTATTCGTCCCAAACCTTTAATAAAAAAAAACGGAAAAGGGTCGCAAAAATTGTTTTGTACAAGTATTGTCGTAACTGTTGAATTCGGACCAAATTGTTAATGCGTAAGCGAAACGTTGCTGTTATTCAAAACAAAATCTTCGATCGTTATTAACATGCTTCAAAAACCATCTTTTTGCGATTGCCATCTTTATCTCACAATTTTTTCTATATTTTGGCTATGAAAAAGGTTATAATAGGGCGGTCAAAGCCGTCCTTTTGGAAGCTGGTTATTGATACAAACCAATTTGGGGAAAGCAAGCTTGAAAATATACGTTTTTAACCCTTTTCTGCAACTCCCATGAAAATTAGTGTTAATTAAACAACTTACAGTTGTTGTCGACGAATTTTTCAGCTGTATCAGAAACTTGGCTTCTCACAATCGCTTGAAAATGACCTGCGTAGTAAACAAACTGAATTTTTGGGCTTTTACACTGGAAACTACAGAAGAAGAGTCACAAGACATAGGCAATCGAGCATAGATAAAGCATCGTTATTTGCAGATAAAGTTCGAACACGACTTCTTCGATTAAATTCACTCCCTCTGGATACGATACGATGAACTACGCAGTTGTTATTTGCCGAAGCTAGACCGCTGCTAAGGATCCGAATTGAGTTGTTTGATTTCACCCCTCCCGTATGGTCAAGATTGATTTATTACATATTTAATAACGAAGGTGAAGGGCAGTGGCCTAACTCACAATCACCGCAGCTTGTGGTGATAAAGTGTTGCCCATTGCCCTCACCTAACTGGTAGAACTGATCAGCACTTTATAATGTTCCTAACCCTTATTTTTTTTCTCAAACAACTAAAGCCACATGCTGTTATGATTCCGATGTGATCACCGATAAAAAATTTATCAATTTTTTTCTTGCTAAGTTATATATTACTATGTTTGCTTAAAATCGAAATGTAGAACGATGTAAACATTATATATCAAAGGGGAGCAATTATCCCTTGCTGTGCCGGCCCAGAAATGCTGAAAAAAACCTACGAAATTTTCATTCGAATTAATTTTCTAGCTTAATTACTTTCGGTGCCAAATAATGCCCAATTCTTCTGGAGACGTTAATCTCAAATTACTTTTTGAGCCGTCATGACTGACGTCGATTTTCAGGATTTATCTTCCAATCCGAAATTTAGCCTTTCCTAGTTAATTTGATTGCGTTTGTGAAGTCTTAAAATTCTACGCATTTTTGTTGATTCCATTTTCATTTCGATGTATTGTTAAAACTCCCGCAATAAAATCAGAAAAAAAATGGTTGACATATGACGTCAATTCGAACGCCTACGCATTTTTCATTTTTTCCTCAAATAAGAAAAAATTATTGTTAATCCCACGATAACTTGAGAGACCGGAGATAGTGAGAAATTGTCGAATTAAAACGTACATGTTTTTAGCCATCCCTAAATTAACTATTTTTCTAAAATAATGAATATTCATTCTCATATATGAATGATGTATCGAAATTTTTTATAAAATTTATTGGTCATTGAGTTAATTTAGCGCTTTTTGAAACAAATCCAAAAGATTTGGTCATGTTTATGACCACTATAACTGTAAGAAACGTACGCGAACCATCCTAACCTAGCATGTCATCATTTAAAAAGACCTATAGAACATCATAGTATAATTTAAATTATTTACAATTAGATAAAAACTTTACTGAATGGATTGTTTCTTAAACTTTTAAAGGGAAAATGGATCGTAAACAAAGGGGAAAACAAATTATCACAGAAAAATTTTTTCGTCTAGTCAACGGTGTGATCAAAATATACCATTTCATTATGTGTTCCACTGTAATCGCAAAGCGTAATATAGTCTGTTAAATTTATGTTAAACAATCATTAACTTGTTCAGTCAAGACCCTCAAACTCGGGTTTTACTTTTTAGTTAAAGTTTTAGTTGATAGAATGTGGTGTGGATATTACAATTTTCCCGGTCAAGTGTTTGGGGAAAAAGTTGAGGTTGGGCCAATTTACAATTGACAAACCTATAATCATATATTTTTGAATTAAGACAACTGAATTTGAGTTGTAACGCCTTGGTATTTGTGTCCGCATAAATTATGGAGTTATTTCCCAAGTTCAATAATTAATAAACATTTCGAGATTTCAATTTAAATTCTCCTTTAAAAAGTTATGACTGGCCGAAAAACAGAATGCCTATGGTCTTTTTAAGTATCAAAATATTCATCCAAATACATTAACCTCACTTTCAAAATGCAAACTTTTCTTAAACCACTATAAAATTATTCAAAATTTCAAGCTGACTCAAGCTTTCAAATTGCGATCTAAAAATATTATTCTCAAGTTTCAAAAACATCATATGAACTTTTTTGGTCGATATTTCGTGTCGACCAACTTGCTATATATGTGGCGGAGTTATCACAACCTCTAAGCCTATACCATAGTCAAATAACCTCAAAATATGGAAAATCATATAATCAAAAATGCATAAATTTGATCTTAACTTTGATAAACATTTTAATTTTAATTAAATCAGGAAAATTTTTAACTTGAGAGAAAGAAACGCCCAGAGAGAAGTAGATTAGTCAGATATCGCCAGGGCTGACTCCACACCCATTAAGATTTTAAAGTGAGGACTCCTCACATGAGAAGGTTAAATGCGTTTTTTTTTCGAATTTTTAAAATTAGCCATGCGGCATGTAGATACCGATAAACTCAAGTGTGAAACTCACTCAATTGGAAGTAACTCAACACAATGTGTACACATTCAATTAAAAATCAGTTTCGATATCTTATATTTTGGTTTTATCATTTCGGTTCTCCGAAGACCAAATGAATGTCATGTTTTAAATTTAATAAAAAGGAAAAACACTTATTTTATTTATGTGACAATTATATTACACGCTATCTAGGCAGTATCCACAAAAATACTTGGATAAAACTTGTAATTAAGTTGTAGACTAGGTTCTTCCTGAGTTGAGGCTATAAATTAATACGATTGTGGGGCCTAATAAATAATGAATTTAGAAAGTCCATTGGAATTTAAGCCTTTAAGAGGGTGGTCAATGCAAATGTTAGATAAAAATGAGGAAGATATGATACCACCGAGAATAACATCTTCACTGAGATAGGGCGTAAATCAGGACTCGCATTTTCTAGGTCGGATACTTAGGCACTGTAATACCGGATCAGGTCAGACCTTCGACGCCGGCCGAAAAGAAATCATAGTATTATCGGTGTTTCGCAACACATCCGATTTTAGAGATTATGTCGTCGACCCTTAAGGGAGTACTGGTCGCATTTTTAAAGGCCAAATACAGGGGTTTTCCAAGGACGTCGCACACAGGTCACATTGAATAGCTAGAACGCACGACATTCATTATATTCAGTTTAGAGATATCTTGAATACATTATAATCTATGACATATTTTACACAAAACAAATCGAAGGCCTCTGATTGGCCGACAATGGAGAACGACCTTGAAACAGTGGCACTATTCGTTCACTTCAAAGCCTACTCCTCCCTGAGTTTGGAAGATAGAGAATACTTTTTTAATGCTTTTATTGACGCAACAGAGAACGTGGGCAGGACCCCAGTTTCAGTTTTACTCAGAAAAAAATCATCCTTAGGCGCGATCACATTCAGGAGAGCTTCAAAATAGAGTTATTTTATCTCGATAGCAAAGCCCTATTTTTCTCACGTAGTTTGAAGGTAGGAAATTTTTTGTAGTTTTATTGACTTACGAAATACGTAAGCCGTCAAACAAAAATAAATTCGCTCTCAGATTGTCAAGAAACGTTTTTTTGAGCTGAATTTTGAGGGTCTCGCGCAAGAAGCCTATTTCTTCTCCTGGATTTTTAGGAGCACATTTCAAAACTTGTATTAATCAAAGGTATGAAGTTTGTGGAGAGGCTGTTAACTGACGAACCTAAATTTCGATGATTTTTTCTCCCTTTACGGCAAAACTGTACACGCGTGGCCGCGGGGGTCATTCGTAGGCCGTTTCCGACGCACTGTGTCCTTCTATAATTCCGAAATCCATAAATTCTGATTAAAATGCTTCAAACAAGACAAGAATTTAAAAATGATTTAAAAAGTACTTTCCCCTAACCTGTATTGGGTTAAAAATACCCAGCTTATGTATTATCCCATATTTTCAGAAAAAAATAATAAGAAAAAATTCTGAATATGTTTTGTTTGAGCCTCAATTCATGAAGGGTACCTCTTTAAAAGAGAGGTAAAGTATTGGGGTCGTGCTTACTGTACCCAAATTGGCCAATCAACTTTTTTTGTCCACAATATTCATTGCCTAGGTGGGTACACTAAGCTCGCGCGTGCTTTTCGTACCCAAATTGGTCTAAATGCGAAATACTTGTTGTAAAGCTTTAAAAATGCATTTTTCTAGATCATTTGTTTATCAGTTTACAAAGAAGTATTTGTTAGTCTGCGCTTCATTTCATAGCGATCATGACCGAAAATTCAGTTTTTGTGAATAACCCTTTTCTGTCTGAGCTTGAATCCGATTTTCTTTATCACATAGCCCAAGATGTCAATAATCAAACAGAGACAAAGAAAACCTTTGGAGATGTGAAGCCAAGGGGTTTAAATAACATGTACTTTTTCGTTTAATTCAATTTTTATAATCGTTTCTCTAGGAAGCTTTCATAAAAATTAAAAAAACTACAAAAAATAAATTCCGAAATTAAGCAAAATTTTCAAATTTTTTATAATTATTTGTCAGTGAATAACTTTATCTCATGCGTCGAGTAAGCACAAAGTTAATTTCGCCACTGAGAGCGCTAGGTGAGAGCTGACTACGAGACAAACGACTAGCAAAAACGGTGCCAATTTCGTTTTTGAGATTATACGTCATTGGCAATGACTCATTGCGTTGAAGATTTTGTCTCGTTTTAGATGTATAAAACTGTAATAGATTTTTTATTATTAAATAATTAGTCAACTCCATTTGCAGTTTGTACTTCTGTGTGGCACACTTTCAAGGGCGAAAATAATTGCTGAAACTGTTTGTGAAGTCCTGCAGGCAAAGAAAACTTTACCAGATTCGTATCAGATTGCCAACTTAGCAAATAAGGCATGAGATTAAAATAAAATTAATTTTTGTTTTAAGGGAGTGGGCGTTGATATCTCAGCTTCGAGTATAATATTTTTTGATACACCTATTTAAAATAGGCTAGCGAGTTTTTTTACTCACATAATATGTGACACATATGTATGTATATTAATTTTTTTATTATTAATTTAAAAAATTTATTAATTTTTTTATATGTATAATATGTAACACATATGTATATTATTTTTTTCAGTTTTAAGATTTTTTTAAAGAAAAGTCAATTTTTCGGAGGTTGAATTTATTGGTAAAATTAAAGAGGATTTGAAATTAACGGTACCATTTTTGATCTAGAAATGTTTTATAACTTTTATATTTGCGAATAAACACTTTGAGCTCTAAATATTTCCCTAAAAAGGTTTAAATTCAATTTTTCATTGTTTTTCTCAAAAATACTTGTAAAATTTTGGAAAAATCGGAAATTCAGATCGATTTTTTGAGACCCAAAGACAAAATTTCAAAAAATGGCGATGAGAGCCCTTAGAGCTAGGCTTTTTCATTCATTTGATACTACTTAACATACATAATGTACTAGAAAATAACAACCTTCCTCCTAAAGGGATATAAAAAGGACATCACTAGGCCTTTACTTTCGCGTTCGTGGTTGAACTTATTTTCGAAGCTGTCATCGAAGTCAGTGAAAAAAGTGAAATCCGGTGCTTTAATTGGTCAAAAGCGGGTAAAACGCGAACGCGAAAGTAGAGGCTAGTGATACAAATCTTTGATAAAATTGACATTTTCTTAAATTGTTGTTCCAACATTGTAGCAAATCCCTGAAAATTTATCTTCTGTTAACACTAATGATAATTTAGGTAGCTGACATATTCGTACAAGCTGGGCAGCTACCTAAATTATCATTAGTGTGAACAGGGGATATAATATACGGTGGTTACCTAGATAATTGCTTGATATTGCCCCCCGGACTAGATAATGCCCCCCTTTTTGGGCATATTTGATTTTCGACCACCAACATTTTTTCAGCATACCAATTTATTTTTTTTTGAAAAAAATTAGATATTTTTGACTGACTCTTTCGCAAATGGCCGACTTGCTCAGGTAGTTTTTTTTTAAAGGAGGCCACCCTTCTCATAGACGATTACGGAGAACCCATAAGAAGATATCGAGAAATGTTTTTTTTTGGCATCAACTGTCCAACATAAAAAGCTCAATAGAGAAATTTTCCTTTTTTATCGGGAGGCAGCTCGAAACGCGGTTACGAACCGGAATCTATTTAAGGCAGTTGTTCGGTATAGATTTGAGAAAAAAATCGAATGCTCGTTGTTTTTTTCTTCGCTGGGAATTCACAAAAATTTAATAGTTCAGGCAGTTAATGTGTAAATAATCGTGATATAAGAACGAAAAAGCATAGAAATTCCCAAACTTCCGGCTGATTTTATTTAACTCCGTAGTGTCTTTGGGAGCCATCCGTGGCAAAGCTGGGCCTTAAGGGGGTGTAGTGCGCAAAACGTGGTTTTAAAATTGATTGTTGCGACCGTATACTAACACACCAAAAGAATCATCTCAATTCTGAGACAAAGTGGTATAAGGTTATCCAGTGTTTGGAATTGAAATAAAAAGCTGTTGATTCAGTGTAATAATCAATATAAATAATTATAGGATCCGCCGGAAACGGCGCTGGGAATTTAACAATCTGAAAATTTAAAAAGCCATCTCCTCTCTGAGTTTTTTAGATATCAACTTAATTTTCTTCAAATTTAACCGAAATAATAACGTCCAACGCTGTATGATCTGATACGCCAAAATTTGTATGCAGTTTGCTCGTAATCACGAAAAATCGTTTTTTTTCGCTCAAAATTTGCACCTTTTCAAAACCTATCTCCTCTCTCAATTTTTGAGATAATATTTTCAAAGTCACATATATATGATCATCAAACGCTTGTGATTAGCTGTATGATCTGTTCTGTGAAAATCTATTTCTCAGTTTTTCTTGAGAGCGACCGGAATGAAATGTGAAAATTCGTAATAATACTCGAAATAAATAAATTTTCAGCTCTTTATTTCACAAATAAATCAATTAAAAGTCATTTCCAACTCAGATTGTTACAGGGAATTCAACAAAGTTGATTTTATTTCTCTAGCATACTTGGAAGTATCAATTCTTGTTAACCATAAAGAAATATGAGGGTCCGTTTTTATTTCCGGTTTCGAGAAAGTAATCAATTATTGAATGTTTATTTGTTACATCGAAAAATTAGGCGCAATTCGATTCAAGTTTCGCCAATATTTTGATCAAAGTTATTTCATTAAATTGAGTTTGATGAATAGCTTTATACTATGGGTTTGCGACTACCACCCCCTTAATCGCAATTTAGGACCCTTTAATCATTATGAATGAAATTTACACAAGTGATTGATCCGACAATTTGGAATAATTGACGGTTTGGGTTTTTTTTCGAAAATTTTACTGTATTACAGTATTATTTTTGCAAAAAAAATAATTAAATCAATCAAAAAAGCCTCTTGAGCGGCATTTTTTGGGCCAATAAAAACCTAATTTAAGAGTTGTGAACATTAAATATATTTTCTAAAACGTCACCTGCATTTCTTATTTTTCAAGAAATGAGGATTAATTTTATGAATCATTCCAAACCGTATTTTTGTTGAATTTTCTGTCACGTGATTTTATTCGGGAAATTTTGGTTGAATGAGAAAAGTCTTAAAAACGTCCTTGAAGTTAACCCTGGATTCTTTGACCTGATTTGAGTACTTTTATCAATTACTGTATACGGTACGTTTGCCTTTTTTTTCAAAATCACTCAAACACGTTGGAGACCCCTTAAAGAATCGTAACGTATTTCTAAGACTTTTATTGCATTGCAGTATGGCCTTCGGTTTAATAGAGCATTCTAGAAGTCAAAAACTCCGAAATACTGATCACATAAGAATGCGTTAGGCGCGAAAGATTGAGAGTAAATCTTCTTATCACGAGAACTAATATTCCACAACAATTTAAGAGTCATTCTTACTAGAGAATTTTGTAAAACATTCAATTTTATTTTTTGCAGCACTTACTACCGAATTGGTGACAGTTTAATATTTTTAACTTTTGGAAAAAGTCAAATTAACCCTAAATTCGTGTTACTTATTTACACTTATTTGTGAGAAACGGCAAAATGAGAGAGTTTTTTAATTTTTCTTATCACATTTTTTTGATTGACTTTTTTATAAACTTTTTTTACTAATTGTTTATATAGGACTGTAGAAAATTCTTTGAATAATATGATTACCATTGAAAACGAAACATAGAACTATTCTCGAATATAGAAGTCCGTTCAAGTCTGACTTTACTCCCATTTAGCCTGTTACTAGCTTTTGTCCCCCCTAGCCTATGATAAGCTTTTGCCCCCCTTACTAGCTTACTTTTCCCCCCCTTTTTGGCCATATCTGAGAGGGGGCATTATCTAGGTAACCACTGTATACAATTTGTAATGATGCACAAATTTTCATAATGCGATTTCTCTAAGTATGAATCATACTGTATTCTAATTATAGTTGATACAGAAAAATCAGAAAGTCTAAAAAACTCAGTGCGAAATTCAAGATTTGCTTTCTAATTCGATTTTCATTTTTAAAGTGCTTCATTTCATCACATTTTGGTGATGACATTTTATTAGCATCATAGGATATGATTCATATCCTTAGACCACTAAAACTCAGTCAAGATCTTCTCTAGATAGTCTGGTGTAATATGAGCTCTGGGATCATTTGAAATAAGGAAAAATGGGTATCGATGTTTTGAGCCATCTTGTAGTCTACAAGAGAACTTCTCTGAGAACTTTTTTCTGGTCATTTTAAGACCTATGATTTTTTTGTTTTGAAATATTTCTGGATTGAATTTAAGTAGATAATAGATACGGTATAATTAACTGTACATTCTGCGCAGATAATATTTGCACAAATTGTTTTTAATCTTTTTCTCAAACAAGACAGATCGTTACGCCTTGTACAAAATCGGGGAAATTATCGCTTGCAGTCATGGCATGGGAAGTGGATCGATCAGTATTTTGCTTCATGAACTTTTCAAAGTGAGTTTCGATAATCAGCTAAACATATCGATTACGGCTCTACTAAAAGACTCTTTTTTGATAAATATTTTTGTCAAGTCATTGAGATTAAGGGGGTAACCGACGGGTTTTACTGATTTTTCAAACGTTTAGTCCTGAGCTAACCGCAATTCGTATTGAGTTCAACACTTCGGATTCTAGGAGATTCTTGTTTTTGAAATTTCAAAACAAATGGGTTGTCAAAAGTTTTTTTGTATGACCGGACCGGCCGGTATACCGGTCCAAAAAGTGATTTTTTTCTATTTTTTGGACCCTCATCTGCTCCTGGATATCAAAAATTTTCTTTTTTTTCAGTTTTAAACTTAATTTGTGAGCTACGCCGATACAAAAGCCTGATTTTTTCATTTCTTTGTTATTTAGAGAAATTCACAAATAAATGGTGTTTTTGCACATGTTTCGCTGACCCCATTTCATTTAGTCGAACAATATCAGATTTTTTTTTGAAGAAAAGCACTTCTTTAAAAAGTGTTTGCAAAGCCAGAGGAGGTTCCAAAGAGTTTTCAATTTTTTTCTCATTAGCTTTTTTAGAGGCACTCAAAGTTTATTTACCCTCAAATTCGTCAAAAATAGGATTTTGAAGAAAAATTCCAAAACTTTTTTGAGAAAAAATCATTTAATTTTTAATATATTTCGTCAGTAAGCTTGCACAATAAAAATTTAGTTGTAAAAATAGTCAGATCGATGTCTAGATCACGAGAAAAAGTTAATTACCTTGAAAAAAATACTTAAAAAAATTCCATTATATCCAAATTTCGGAATTTTTTATCGAAATCATTCCTTTTTTTTAAAGTTTTTATAAGCAAACCGTTAACAAAATAAGATTGCAAGCTTAGATACAAGATAATATAACATACCAACTCACTTCTGAGTCTCGAGAAAACGCCTCCGTCGGTTACCCCAAATTTCTGATCTAAGAAATATTTGGAAAATTTTTTTTTTCGAAATTTAAAAATTTTTTATTGCCATGTTTTAGATCTAATTCACAGTGATCTAATGCAACAAAAAATTAGAGCAAAAAAGTTATTACTTCAAAGATACAGTGCGGCTTAAGGAAATAAAACGTTGGAAAATTATAGAAAATTTTCGGAAATTTTTGACATCGAAATTTTTTTTTACTTATTTAGGAAGGCAAACCAGCCTAGAAAATACAATGCACTAAATTGCTTCCTATCACTTCTTGAGTCTTCAGATACAGGCCTCCGTCGGTTAAGGATAGACTTTAATTTTGATTGTAATTTTTTAAGACAATGAAATCTTCAGCACTTCATTTTTCCGCTGTTGGAATTATTTGAAATGCTAGAGTATTCCAAATTTTATTTGATTTTTAAGAATTTACTCTCGAAAAAATAAAGAGTCAGTCAGAGATTCTCAGAATAAAAAAACTTAACTTTAAAGATTGAGAATTAAATTTTCCTAAAAAAGTGGACTTCCTCACGAAATACATTTCAATTTCCGGTCTCTTTTACCATTGTGTTTTAAGATTTTTGCGAAAATCAAGAAAAAAAGTAAAATAAAATATTTTTCGAAACGGATTATCAAATTTTTTTTATTTTTCATTTTCAAAAAATCAATTCGAAACTCTATGGGCAATTTGAAGCCTTGAACTTCTATTTCAATTATTTTTTGTCATTTCCAGTCTTTTCAAAAAAATTGAAAGCCCACTTTTATGCTCTATTTCCTCAAAAGGTTTAAGGGTGGTACTGGTCGCTAGAATTAATTTTTCTCGATAAACATTAAGCCACATAGGGCTATATCATATTGTGAATAGGGCTTTCAGGAATAATAAGTTAGCTATTTTGTAGAACTAGCCTTTAGCTGCGTTAATATGTGCTAAAACTTTTGCCATGCATACACTCCGAGACAGCACATAAGCGGACAGGAAGACCTTAAACAAAATGGTAAATCTAATCTCTTTTCCTAGGTTTATTTTTGAGAATAAATCTGGAAATTCAACATAAGACCAAACTTTCTTTAGAGCGCGTTTTTTTCAATAAATGCCATATATGATCTTCCTAGAATATGCAATAAACCACCGAGTTTTTTCTTGACATTTGTCGCTCGGAAATCTATTTCCTCCTAGCTTATATTTTGGATCCACTCAAATTCTGCAAACGCTAAGCACAGAACCCAAATAAAAACTCTTAGAGAGCGTTTTTTTTCAAATTTCGCTCAAACTCAAAAATATAAATTTTTGAAAGTCACGTGAAAAAATTTCCGAAAAAAATGTGCTTCGATTTTTGGAAAGTAGGCTAAAAAAAACACAGAAACACTATCAGAAAGTTAATTTTCGATTTTTTTTTTGATAATTTTTGGCGTAGACACTTTTCATCACCTCAAATCAATTTTGAGCACTTTCCAAAGCGCTCAAGCCTTATTAAACCAGCGACAATACTCCTTTAAGTTTATGAATTTTGTGAACTAGAAAACTGGGTCAAAATGTAGTTATTTTCTTCAGAGCTACCTAAAATTTACTTGATAGTAAAATTAATTGAATAATTTGAGTTTGAATTTTTTTTGTTTCTTTAAATTAATGAAACCGTTCTGCGCATATTTCATCAACATTGAACTATTGATGACGGATACACTCTTACAATTTTATTTAAGCTCATTGTGGTTGCGAAAGCAAAAATGTCAAAATTTATTCCGACTTGGAACCTGTGCGGCTTGGGTCACCAGTTTTTTTGAATCAAAATCACTATGATGGGAAATACCCTTTATCGAAAATTAACTCGTGTTTGCAAAATCAAGATAAAAATAAGCAGAAAGGAAACGATTTATTTTTTTTAATTTGAAACTAGTGTGACTTCGGCTAACATAATCAAAAATAAAATCGATTATAATTGGTTCCTCGATCAACATTTTTTTCTCACTTTTTCTCGAATTATCCGCAAAACTTCAAAATTTCGGATACAAAAAATTCCAAATTATTTTACAGTTGCCAAAAATCAATTATTTGCTCTTAGCGACAGCGTAATCAATTTATTAATAATCAAGGATTCATTGTTATCACATACATGTATTAAATGATGAATTACATGTAATTTCGATCAAATTTCAAGCCAGGGACAATTTTTCGTTAACGAAAAACGTTCAATGGATTGTTGCAATCAGGACATAATTTTATCAGTTTTGGAAAGGTGAGGAAATTTCTAAAAATGTTTCATTTTTCATTATGTCAATTAGTTTTAAGAGCCCACCAAACTCCCCATATAATCCTTTTCACTTTTTGGTTAGAATGCGTAGCCACAACGTTAAAATCACACGTTAAAAGTGTAGTGGCTACGGCATTCTGACCAAAGAGTGGATAATGGATATCGAAATTCCGATTCGAGGATTCCCAAAGGCATCGAAATGTTCACATTTTCTTTGAATATTTTTTTCATGTTTCAATTATATAGAGATTAAAAATACACATAGAAAAAAGTTAGAACGGTACAAAAAAGCTTCCTGGAATTAATGGAAAAGGCATTAAATATTTTACGGATATAAGATTATCATATCCCCTATTCACCACTTGTTTTTTATACCGGCCCTGATGGAAACGTAGTGTGTTTTAAGTAGTAGGCCGGGATATTAACAAAAAGTGTGGCATAGGGGATATATAACAGAAAAATCGCCATTTCCAAAACTATTCCGTAAATTCTTCTGTGTATATTTTTTTACAGAGTCTTGTTTTATTAAGGAAATTCCACTGGAGGGACTTGATGCTGTAATGAATTACCGTGAATTGAAAAAATTTTGATTTACGA
>SCLH01001183.1:27386-53598 GCA_004367855.1 Oikopleura vanhoeffeni | reverse complement strand
CTGATCCTAAGAAATATTTGAAAATTTTTTTTTTTCGAAATTTAAAAATTTTTATTGCCATGTTTTAGATCTAATTCACAGTGATCTAATGCAACAAAAAATTAGAGCAAAAAAGTTATTACTTCAAAAGATACAGTGCGGTTAAGGAAAAAAACGTTGGAAAATATAGAAAATTTTGGAAATTTTTGACATCGAAATTTTTTTTTATATTTAGGAAGGCAAACCAGCCAGAAATACAATGACTAAATTGCTTCCTATCACTTCTGAGTCTTCGAGATACAGGCCTCCGTCGGTTAAGGATTAGACTTTAATTTTGATTGTAATTATTTTAAGCAATTGAAATCTTCAGCACTTTCATTTTTCCGCTGTGGACATTATTTGAAATGCTGAGTATTTCCAAATTTTATTGATTTTTAAGCAATTTACTCTCGAAAAAATAAAGAGTCAGTCAGAATCTCAGAATAAAAAACTAACTTTTAAAGATTGAGAATTAAATTTTCCTAAAAAAGTGACTTCCTCAGAAGATACATCAATTTCCGGTCTCTTTTACCATTGTTTTAAGATTTTTGCGAAAATCAAGAAAAAAGTAAAATAAAATATTTTTCGAACGATTATCAAATTTTTTTTTATTTTTCATTTTCAAAAAATCAATTCGCAAACTCTATGGGCAATTTGAACCTTGAACTTCTATTTCAATTATTTGTCATTTCCAGTCTTTTCAAAAAAATTGAAGCCCATTTTATGCTCTATTCCTCAAAAGGTTTAAGGGGGTACTGGTCCGCTAGAATTAATTTTTTCTCGATAATATAGCCAATAGGGCTATATCTATGTGACATAGGGCTTTCAGGAAGATAATAAGATTAGCTATTTTGTGAACTAGCCTTTAGCTGCGTTAATATGTGCTAAAACTTTTTTGCACATGCTACACTCCGAGACACACATAAGCGAGACAGGAAGACCTAAACAAATGGTAAATCTAATCTCTTTCCTAGGTTTTATTTTTGAGAATAAATCTGGAAATTCAAAGTAAGACCAAACTTTTTAGAGCGCGTTTTTTTCAATAAATGCCATATATGATCCCTAGAATATGCAATAAACCAACCGGTTTTTTCTTGACATTTGTCGCTCGGAAAATCTATTTCCTCCTGCTTATATTTTGGAATCCACTCAAATTCTGCAAACGCTAGCACAGAACAAATAAAAACCTCCTTAGAGAGCGTTTTTTTTCAAATTTCGCTCCAAACTCAAAAATATAAATTTTTGAAGGTCACGTGATAAAAATTTCCGAAAAAAAATGTGCTTCGATTTTTGAAAGTAGGCTAAAAAAAACACAGAAACACTATCAGAAAGTTGAATTTTTCGATTTTTTTTTTGATAATTTTGGTCGTAGTACACTTTGTCATCACCTCAAATCAATTTTGAGCACGTTTCAAAGCCTCAAAGACCTTATAAACCAGCGACAAGTACCCCTTTAAGTTTATAAAATTTTGTGAACTAGAAAACTAGGTCAAAATGTAGTATTTTCTTCAGAGCATAACTAAAATTTACATTGATAGTAAAATTAATTGAATAATTTGTAGTTTGAATTTTTTTGTTACTTTAAATTAATGAACCGTTCTGCAGCATATTTCATCACATTGAACTATGATTGACGGATACACTCTTACAATTTTATTTAAGCTCATGTGGTATGCGAAAGCAAAAAATGTCAAATTTATCCGACTTGGAACCTGTGGCGGCTTGGGACACCAGTTTTTGATCGAAAATACACTAATGATGGAAAATACACTTTCATCGAAAATAAACTCGTGTTTGCAAAATCAAGATAAAAATAAGGCAGAAAAGGAACGATTTATTTTTTTTTAATTTGAACTAGTGTGACTTCGGCTAACAGAATCAAAATTTAAAATCGATTAATTGGCTGTCCGCGATCAACATTTTTTTCTAACTTTTTCTCGAAATTACCCGCAAAACTTCAGAAATTTCGGATACAAAAAATTCCGAATTATTTTACAGGTTGCCAAAAATCAAATTATTTGCTCTTTAGCGACAGCGTAATCAATTTATTAATAATCAAGGAATTCATTGTTATCACATAAATGTATTTAAATGATAATATACATGTAATTTCGATCAAATTTCAANCCGGCCCTGATTAGGAAACGTAGTGTGTTTTTAAGTAGTAGGGCCGGGATATTAACAAAAGTGTGCATAGGGGATATATAACAGAAAATACGCCAATTTCCATAACTATTCCGTAAATCTTCTGTTGTATATTTTTTTACAGAGTCTGTTTATTTAAGAAATTCACTGGAAGACTGATGCTAGTAATGAATTAACCGATGAAATTGCAAAAAATTTGATTACGAAAAAAATACCATTTGTCGTGGGTAACACTATGAGCACAGGTTCGTTATTTGACATTCAGTATTTCAGTCTTGTTTTGTGTATACAAACATTTTTGAACACAAAAATAGCCAATCTTTATTTTTTGTAACTAAAATTTGGCTATTTTGCGAATTTCACAAATAAATCTACAAATTTAATTTTAGACGATTTCTACGAAGCTCAGGGTAGAACAGATGGCGCGTTTTGTGATCGTACCAAAGCTGACCAAAAAGAGTTTCTACTCAAAGCTCATATTGAGGTAATTATAAATAGCCTAAATTAAGCCTCCTAGAAAAAATTAAAAATACGACCAACTTTCGAGAATTTTTTTTGAGCGGGATTCCAACCGTGTATTTTCAGCTCATCAGCATTTAGAAAAGGCACAATTAATTAGATAAAGTTTATGCCAAGTTCCATTTTTATTTAAACTAATCGCAATAAATCGTCATAAACACTCTTTAATTTTGTTATAATTATTTTGTCATTATACAAATATTCATATNAAAAAAGGAAGGGAAAAGGAGATTTTGGGGGGGGAAGAGTTATTTTTTTTTTTTTTTCGGGATAATCAAAGCTAAAAACATAAATCCGAATTTAACCCGGCCTTTCTACTTAAAAAGAAACTCCTTTTTTTTGATAAAATATTTTTTTTGTCAAGTCATTGAGATTTATTGGGGGTATACCGACGGTTTTAACTTGATTTTCAAACGTTAGTCCTGAAGCTAACCGCAATTCGTAATTTGGAGTTCAAAAACTTCGATTCTAGGAAGATATTTGTTTTGAAATTTTCCAAAAATGGTGTCAAAAGTTTTTTGTATGACCCGGGGACGGGCCGTATACCGGTTCCAAAAGTGATTTTTCTATTTTTTTGACCCATTTCACTCCTAGCCTCCCTGGATATCAAAAATCTTCTTTTTTTTCAGTATAAACTTAAATTTTTGGTGAAGCTAGACAGCGCGTAAACAAAGCCTGATTTTCAAATTTTCCTTGGTTATTTAGAAGGAAAATTTCCCAAAAAATGGGTGTTTTTGCAACAATGTGCGCTGCACCGCATTTCATTTAGTCGAACAATATCCGATTTTTTTTTTGAAGAAAAGGCAACTTCCTTTAAAAGGGTGCAAAGCGGAGGTACAAAGAGTTTTTTCAATTTTTTTCTCATTAGCTTTTTAGAGGCACTTCAAAGGTTTTTTACCTCAAATTCGTCAAAACGATGGAATTTTTAAGAAAAAATCAAAACTTTTTTTTTGAGTAAAAAATCATAATTTTTATAATATTTTCGTCGTAAGTTGCACAATAAAATTGTTGTAAAAATAGTCCAGATCGAATGTCTAGATCACGGAGAAAAGTTAATTACCGCTGAAAAAAATACTTAAAAAAATTCCCAATTATTGATCGCAAAATCTCGGAAATTTTTTTTTATCGAAATCTCTTTTTTTTAAGTTTTTTATAAGCAACCGTTAACAAAAATAAGAATGCAGCTAAAATCAGCTTTTCTCTATCCCCTTCTGAGTCTCGAGAAACAGCCTCCGTGCGTTACCCCCAAATTCTGGACTCTAGAAAATATTTGAAATTTTTTTTTGCCATGTTCTAGATCTAATTCACAGTGATCCTAATCAGACAAAAATTAGAGCAAAAAAGTTATTACTATCAAAAGATACGCCGTGCGGTAAGGAAAATAAAACTGTAAATATAGAAAATTTTGGAATTTTTTTGACATCGAATTTTTTTTTAATATTTATGGACAGCAAACCAGCCACGGAAATGACAATGCAAACTAAAATTAGCTTCCTATACTTCTGATCTCGAGATAGCAGCCACTCGGTTACGGATAGACTTTAAATTTTGATGTAATATGTTAGACAATTGAAAATCTTCTAGCACTGTCATTTGCCGCGTTGGAATTAAATGTGAAGATGCTAGATGTATTCCCAAAATTTAGATTTTTAAAGAATTACTCTCGAAACAAAATAAGAGTAGTCAGAAGGATCTGCAGAATAAAAAACTACACTTTTAAAGAATGAGGACTTAAATTTCCTAAAAGTGGACTTCCTCAGAAATAACATTCATTTCCGGTCTCTTTTTAACCATGTGTTTTAAGATTTGCGAAAAGCAAGAAAAAAAGTAAAATAAAATATTTTTCGAACGATTCATCAAATCTTTTTTTTTTATTTTCATTTTCAAAGAAATCAATCGCAAACTCTAGTGGGACAATTGAGACCTTGCCACTTCTATCTTTCAATTAATTTTTGTCATTTCCGAGTCTTTTCAAAAAATTGAAAGCGCATGTTTTGCGCTCTATCCTACACAAGTTACGGGGGGTACTGCGTCCGCTAGACATTGATTTCTTTCTCGATAAACTTAGCCACATAGGGCTATATATAGTGGACAGTAGGGCTTTCAAGGAAAGTAATAAGATTAGCTATTTTTAGAACTATCCTTTAAGCTTGCGTTAAATAGTGCTAAAACTTTTTTGCATGCATACACTCCGAACACACATAAGGAGACAGGAAGAAACCTAAACCAAAATGGTAAATCTATCTCTTCTAGGTTTATTTTGAATATAAATCTGAAATTCAACATAAGACCAAACTTCTTAGAGCGCGTTTTTTTTCATAAATGCCATAAATATATTTTCCCTAGAATATGCAATAAACCACCGTTTTTCTTGACATTTGCCGTCGGAAAATGCTATTTCCTCCTAGCTTATATTTGAATCCACTCAATTCCCTGCAACCGCTAGCACAGAACAAATAAAAACTCCTTAGAGAGCGTTTTTTTTCAAATTTCGGACTCAACTCAAAAATATAAATTTTTTGAAGGTCACGTGAAAAAATTTCCGAAAAAAAAATGTGCTTCGATTTTTTTGAAAGTAGGCTACAAACACACAGAAACAGCTGATCAGAAAAGTTATTTCATTTTTTTGATAATTTGGTCGGGTAGTAACTTTGGTATCCACTCAAATCAATTTTGAGGCACTTTTTCAAAGCCTCAAAACCTTATAAACACAGCGACAAGTACTCCTTTAAGTTTATGAAATTTTGTGAACTAGAAAACTGGGTCAAAAATGTAGTATTTCTTCAGAGCATACCTAAATTTACATTGAAGTAAAATAATTGAATAATTGTAGTTTGAATTTTTTTTGTTTCTTTAAATTAATGAAGCCGTTCTGCAGCATATGCATCACTGAAATATGATTGACGGATACACTCTTACAATTTTATTAAGCTCAAATGTGGTATCGAAGAAAAAATGCTCAAAGTTTTACTCCACTTGGAGACCTGGTGGCGGGCTTTGGGTCACGCAAGTTTTGATACGAAAATCACACTAATGATGGAAAATACACTTTATCGAAAATAAACTCGTGGTTTGCCAAAATCAAGATAGAAACTAACGGCAAGAAAGAGGAAACGATTTATTTTTTTTTATTTGAACTAGTGTGACTTCGGCTAACAGAATCAAAATTTAAAATCGAATTAAGTTTGGCTGTCCTCGATCAACATTTTTTTCCTCACTTTTTTGCCTCGAGATTTATCCGCAAACTTCAAAGCAATTTCGGATACAAAAAATGTGCCAATTAATTTTACAAGGTTGGCCAAATCAAAATATTATTGCTCTTAAGCGACAGCGTAATCAATTTGAATTTAATTAATCAAAGGAATTCATTGTTATCAATACATGTATTTTAAATGATGAATCTCTCATGTCAAATTTCGATCGAAATTTTCAAGAGCACGAGGCCGGCTGCGACCACATGGATTTCGTTAGACGAGAAATTCAAAATCGTGAGTCTAAACGCGGCTGGAACTTGTTAGCAGATCGAAGACAATAATTTATAGTTTTTGGAAAAGGTGGAAAATTCAAAAATTTCAATTTTGTCATTGTAATTAGTTTTAAGAGCCACCAAGTCCCATATATCCCTTTCTCCACTTTTTTGGTAGAATGCGTAGGACCACAACGTTAAAATCACACGTTAAAAGGTGTAGTGCTACGCATTCTGACCAAAAAGTTGATAAATGACTATCGGAAATTCCGATCGGAATCCCAAAAGCAGAGTCGAAATAGTTCACCTTTTCTTGAAAATATTATTTCATGTTCATCATTTATGTATACGAGATTAAAATACACAAGAAAAAAAGGTTAAGAAAACGGTAACAAAAAGCTTTCCTGAATAATGAACAAGGCAATAAAGGTGATGTTAACGGATTCTATAAGTTAATTCATATCCCTATTCACACTTTTGTTTATACTATCCGGCGCCTGATTAGGAAACGGTAGTGGTGTTTTAAGTAGTAGAGGCGGGATATTAACAAGAGTGTGCAATAGGGGATATAACAGAAAATACGCCAATTTCCAAAACTATTCCGTAATCTTCTGTATGTACTATTTTTTACAGAGTCTGTTTATTTAAGAAATCACTGAAGACTGATGGCTAGTAATGAAATTAACCGATGAAATTGCAAAAAATTTGATACGAAAAAAATTACCCATTTGCTCGTGGGTAAACACTATCGAGCACAGGTTCGTTATATTTGACATTTCATTAATTTCGGTCTTGTTTTGTGTATACAAAACCATTCTTTGAACACAAAATAGCCAATCTTATTTTTGTAACAAAATGTTGGCTATTTTGCGAAGTTTCACAAAATAAACTCTACAAATTTAATTTAGACATTTCTACGGAAGCTCATGTAGAACAGATGGCGCGTTTTTGTGATCGTACCAAAGCTGACCAAAAGAGTTATCTACTCAAAAGCTCATATTGAGGTAATTATAAATAGCCTAAATTAAGCCTTCTAGAAAAATAAAATACGACCAATCTTTCCGAGAATTTTTTTTGAGCGGGATCCAACCGTGTATTTGTCAGCTCGATGCAGGCATTAGAAAAGGCACAATTAATTAGATAAAGTTTAATGGCGAGGTTCCATTTTTTATTTAACTAATCGGCAAAAAGTCGTCATAAACACTGCTTTAACTTTTGTGTATATATATTTTGTCATTAACAAATATTCATAATGTATGGCTTTCTTTAATCATTAATTCATTTTGTGGAGCTCTTACTGGCCAAAAGGTTGTTAGTTAATTAGCTCAGTCATAAATTTTTGCCTCTAAAAAAAAGACTTTAACCTAGCTAAATCTTAAAAAAACTTATTGGATCTCTATTTTTGCTCGCTTTTATAAACCAGTAGGGTAAAAAGGCCAGATAAGGAAGGATCAATATAGAAGAACGCTCATGGAACAATCCACCGCCATCGATAGATTCTCGAAAAGAAAAACGTAATCTTTGAGAGGCGTTTTTGGACGCTCTGGAACATCTACGCCATTTAGGATTTTTAGGGACGCTCTTGGGAGCGACATACCTAACGCCATTTCCAGATTTTAGGGAACGCTCGTGAGACATCTCCGCCACTTTCAAACCATCAGAGACACAAGTTATCAATGTTTTATTATGAGATTTCAGGAAAATTTTAAAGTAATCTTTTTTACATATATTTCGGCAACTTAATTGAAGAACGTAAATTACGTTTCGTTACCGTAATATTCAAAGCGAAAATATTTTTTCTTATCTTTTTGTTCAACGAAATTGTTTTAAAAATTTCATGCTTGTTTAATGTATGTTGGGGGATTATTTAGAACAAAATATGATATAGAGAGCCTCTATTAAGGTCTGTAAAAATACAGGAAAATAATCACGGAAAGAATTTTTCTGTTTTCAGTCTTAAAAAATCTAGTATTGACTTAAAAACATCATCGACTTGAATTTTGGTTTATAAACTTCTTCTTTCAATCATGTCTTCCATAGAGATTCTTACTATGGATTTAAATGAAAACGATGCAAATTTGGATTGCCAGTAGTGTGGACCGCGATGAGCCAGAGTCAAAAAAATGAAGTTTTTATATCATATTAAAATGTGAAATGGGGAGATTCACCCAGGAAGAAAAAGTTCCATATTGTCTAAGAAGCTCAGGGGACAGTATCACCGCCACGATAGATCTCGAAAAGAAAACGTAAATCTTGAAAGGCAGGTTTGATTGTTGGGACGCCTTAGGAAATCTACGCATTTTACTCATTTATTAAGGGACGCTCATTGAAACCTCTACGGCCCTTTTTAGATTTTTAGGGACTCGCTCTTGGAACATCTTAACCCACTTCAATCTCAGAGACAACAAGTTTTCATTTTGATTATGAGATTTCAGGAGAAATTTTAACTAATTGTTTAATTAGTGTCCGCGGCATCTTAATTGAAGACGTAAATTTACGTTTTCGTTACGTATATTCACAGCTAAGAAAGTGTTTTTTTATCTTTTGTTAACCCGAATTGTTAAAAATTCATGTTGTTTTATGGTGTGTGGGGATATTTAGAACAAAATATGAATAATAAGAGGTCTGTAAAAATACAGGAAAAAAATAAATGACGGGAAAAGATTTTGCTATTTTCAACTTTAAAAATTTAGTATTACTTAGAAACATCATAAGACTTGAATTTGGTATAAAACTTCTTCTTTTTCAAATCTCGTCTCGTCTCTCCAAGAGATTTTAATATGGAATTTAAATGAAAACGATGAAAATTGGATTGCCACGGTAGTGTAGAACGCGAATTGAGCCTATAGTCCAAAAAAAATGAAAGTTTTTCAATATCATGTTAAAAATGCTGAAATGGGAATTCCCCCCAGGAAGAAAAGTTCCAGCACTTTTTCCATTTTAACTCCCTAGGTGTCGAAAATGGCGTTTTTCTTAAAATATGACGTTGCATTGCATTCTAGAACTATTGATGGAGGTAATAGCAGAGAACATATTTATGCAGATGTTCCTTGTACCTTTTACGGCAATATTTGGTTAAAAAAATATAGTTTTTGTTCTTGGAAAAGACTAATTTCTATCAGAAGCAATTGAGAAACGTTCATCATTGTTCCTATTAGCTTTTTAAAAGACGAAATTTTTAATCTCTCAGGTGTTCAAAACAACGTTTTTTTGAAAAAATTATGACTTTGTATTGCATTCTTACGAAATATTGACGGGTTTTAGGCCAGAGAACATATTGTATATTCAGATGTTCCTGGACACTTTACGGCATATTAGTATAAAATGTGAGAATTTGCCTTGGAAAAACTAAAAACATTTAAAACAATTTAAATTGAAATTTTTGAGGTGCTCCAAAATCGTTTTTTTTTCAAAAAAGAACTAAATGGTACTCTTTTTTCTTCAATGCTGACTTATGTTTTTTGGTAGAGCGTAACATTTTTGATCCACTTCAAAATTTCAAAATTTACTGTAGACTATTGATCACGTGGCGTAGCACCGGAAATGTAGGTGCAACAAAACTCGAATTAGCTTTGAAATCAATGATTTATGGTACTTAAAAGATTCGCAGCATCGATGTGGAAACGGATTTGCAACATAATTCTAGATAGCCACGGTGGTGCTACATGCGATTCTTTGATTTGTGGTGTCAACAGCAACAACCGGTATTTACATTTATCAGGAAAGCTGCATTATAAGATAAATGAAATACCATTAGATAAAAAATTTTTGAAAAGATTTATACATTTATTTTTTCAGAAAATTCAAATTTGCCGATCGCTTGATTTGGTTGAAAAAAAAAATGCTCAAAAGTGACTTTTGACCCGGAAATAAAACCCATATTAAATTAGACAAAAAAAAATTTTTTACAAATCGAAAATGTTGTTAAGAGTAATCAATCAAATTACGAAAATGTCAATTTTAGCAAAAAAAACTTTTAAATAAGAATTTTGAGGAACATGTCCAATGATGAGAAATAATGAAGCCACATTAGATAAAATTTTTTTCTGGACGTTATTTTGATCTATTTTTCAGAATTTTTCAAAATTTGCCGATCTGTCAGAAAAGTAAAATGCTCAAAGTCATTTTGATCCAGAAATTAGAACGCATGATTAAATTATACAGAAAAAATTATTTTTTAACTGCGTTGCAAATCAAAAATGTTGTTAGGTACTCAAAATGACAAACATTGTGCAATTTAAGGGGTTATGAACTCGCTTTGACATATTCTCGGTGAAATATACTAACTAAGAGCTCAATAGAAAAACGAAAATGCTATTTTGTAGATCTTTCTTAAGCTTGCAAAAAAGTCCTTCACAAATTATTTGGACATCAAACTATAAACCCAAAACGAAAATGCTTATTTGTAGATCTTTCTTTAATCTTCCAAAGTACAGTGCGTTTACAATAAGACACTTTCAAAACTGCAAAATCTATCTCCTTCAGACGGTATATCAAATTGAAGCTCCACTTGGTCACAAATCGAGTAACGGTGTCAATCTTTTAAGGCAAGCTTTTTTTGATCCGGCAATAAACAATTTAGAACGCCAATAAAACCGACGATTTATACAATTTCAGAACTTCAAAATCTATCTCTCCGAGAATATATTTTGCATAATTGACTCCAAATTTTTATGCAAGTATTCTCCTAGAACATTTGTAAAAGATTAAAACGTTTTTACGACCCGCTGTGATTAAAAAAATTATTTAATTTTTGTTTGAAAAATGACCCAAATCAACCAAAGGACTGATAAAGAGGGATATTGTATTCACATTTTTGTTTGAAAAGTAAGCCGCAATGGGCCATTAGAGTGATTTATAAATTTTTTTTAAATTTTGTTGACAATCAGCACAATCGGCCGAAGGCCAGATAAAAAAGGATAAATATATTTTTGGAATTTATTTATATTGTTGTATAAATGAGCCTCAAATTCGGCCGAAGGCCGAAAGTCAGGGATTTTATTATTTTATTCTAATTTTGTGTGCATAGAAATAAGTCCCTAGCATCTGGCCTGCGTGTGGGACTGAGTTTAACAAACAACACAAAACCTACATAAAAATCCTTTTTTATCGGCCTTCGGCGATTGAGGAAGTCATTTTTCAAAAAAAATAAAATGCTAATATAATTCTTTCCTTTTTTGGCCTCGGCGATTGGAGCTCATTTTTCACAAATTGAAATAAAAAATCCCGTTCTATCGGCTTCGCCGATTTGAAGCATCATTTCCAACAAAATTGGAATGCAAAATATAAAATGCCCTTGATCGGGCTTCGGCCGATTGGGGGGCTCATTTTCAACAAATTTGAAAAAATTTAAAATCACCTCTTAATCGGCGATTTGGGCCTTACTTTTCAACCAAATTGAATAAAAAATCCCCCTTTATTGGCCTTCGTTGATTTGGGGTCATTTTTTAACAAAATTGGTATAAAAAATCTTTTTTTAATCCAGGCGGGTCCGTGAAACGTTTCAATCTTTACGGAATGTTTTAGAGAAAACTTGATAAAATTTGAGTCATTTTGCAAATATATCCTCGGAAGATAATATTTTGACGTCTGAAATTGTATAAAATCGTCGGTTATTTGGCGTTCTAAAATGTTATTTGCCGATCAAAAAAAAGCTTGTTTAAAAGATTGACATACTACCGTTACGTGATTTGTGACAATTGGAGCTCAATTTGATTATACCGTCTGGAAGAGATAGATTTTTGCAGTTTTGAAAGTGTCTTATTGTAAACGCACTGTAACCTTTGGCTTTTTCCGTTAATGTTCTGTCAAATGACTCAACACAAGAAATAAGAAACACTCGAAGAATTTTCTGCTATACCTCAAGGAAACGGATTTTTTTCAAAATAAACGTTTTTTTTTCGATTTTCACGCCCAAAAACCATGTTTTTCGCGCATAATTTCAGAATTCCATATTATGAACCTTGATCGGAAATATTTATAAAACTATCTGATTCGCGTTGTAAAAATAGCAAAAACTACAGTTTTGTTTCAGCCAATCAGAAAGCAGAATGAAAAATTCCAAAAAAAATTCCAAAAATTTTTTCAGTGAAAAAAATACTACCCATATCCTCAGTTTTTTTGTCCGATAGCTTAAACATGAAAATGCTCAATCGCGTCCACCCTAATTGCCAGGACACTCTGGTACTTCTAGATTTGCATTCGATTTTTTAGACACTGAATTCTGAAGAAGAAGATGTTTTTTTGATCTGAAATAATTTATTCTAAAAATAAAATTGTCCAGTTTTGCGATAAACCTCAGAGACCTATTAAAACATAATAATTCTTTTTACACTATGGTTAACTGAAGTTAAAAATTGTAAATGTTTTTCGTCAGCCAACATGAAACATTTTGGTTTTAAATATTTTGTTCTAGATTAGAAAGTAACCAAAAAATCTTATTTAAAAGTTTATATTTAATTCAAAGTGTCCCTTAAATTTCAAAGTGGCGTAGATGTCCAAGAGCGTCCCTAAAAATCTAAATGGCGTAGAATGTTCCAAGAGCGTCCCTAAAAATCTAAAATGACATAGATGACCGTAAGAGGTCCCCAAAACCTACTCTTCAAAGATTTACTTTTCTTTTCGAGAATCTATCGTGGCGTGGATGTTTCCATGAGCGTCTTTATCAATATAATACATCAAATTGGTTCTTTGATTCAATTTATGCACAGGATAATTAAGGTGGACGCGAACGATAATAATTTTATATTCTTTATGATGCCTGTTTCATAAAAAATCCTATTCTTTTTAAAGAAAACAAGATTTTCACGAATCCGGGCAGTAAATAAGTTGGTTCATTTTGTATATTGAATTTTCAAAATAAAGTTCGTTTTCGTCATCAGCATACAATTTTATGCGAAATGAATGATCTGAAAACTATGATTTTAAAAATTTGCGGAAAGCTTAGCACATATTTCGATAAATATCTCGAATTCAATGTGCCAGAAAAAAATGGTTATACCGGCTCCAATCATTAGCTGTAAGCAGTGTTTAAGGTTAACCATCTGATAAGGGGTCCGTCCTTTTGTGAAAGATGATCCGATCAATTGTGCGACCCTGAACTGAAGAGAGATTTCTGCGGAACACGATTTAACAAGTTCTAGATTTTCAGTCAAAGTCACGTTTTTTGATTAAAAAGTTCAATTTAAATGTCTCAAAAAATTTATTTTGTCTTTCCGGAGCCAATTAATTCATTTTATACAGGATTCTTGCGAAGCTCTCGTATGAAATTTCATATTTTTTAGAAAAACGGACTTTAAAATCGTAAAAATTCAAATGAAATTTCTCCGAAGATTTTTTTTTCAATTAAGAAAAGTTCACTTTCTAATAAAAAAATATTGGGGTTGATTTCCATGTAAAAATAATTGTCAAATCAACTGGGTCTTTCAGGATCAGTCTTGGTATTATACTACTTTTAAAATTTTTCTACGAACAAAACCGCCGTCCACATTATCACAAGGATAAACATAGCAAGTAATGTACGTAAAGTTATTTAAATTTTGTTCACCGAAACATATCTTGAACTTTGAACATAATGTAAACCAAAGAAAAAAATTAACCTCTAGTGTCAATATTTTGGATTTTTCGGAGGATAACATAAACTATTTTTGAAGATATTACAGATATTATTGGCTTTTATAAGTTCAAATTTGTCATGATTTTCGATGAGGAAAAATAGTATTAATTTTACTCGCTAGACCTCTTCAGGTACTAAAAATTATGATAGAAAATCCCATTATTTCATCGAATCAATCCCTTTGCACGAGTGCGCCTCTCAGCCACGTTTTTTCACTCGGAGAGAATTGCCGCAGGTTTTGGGGCGATCCCTGATTATTTCAACTTTTCTTTGTCGTAAACCGTTACCCAGCACAAAAAGACAGTATATTTGAGGGATTTGAAAAATGCATGTTTCGGATAAAAAATTTCGCCGAAAAAACTCTACAACATAATAAATAGAAAATTATTCGATTACGTATTTAGAATTTCTATCTGGCATTTAATTGTTTAATAATAATGAATTTAACAATCGGGCGAAAAGTAAGCCGATTATTCCTGTTGTCTCGGATAAAAATACGTACCATGGATAGGGTTGCGCAGCGCAACTTGCGCTGCGAACGAAAAAATAAAATCTGAAATAAACATGGCGGAAATAAACTATTATGGAATTTAGGGTTGAAAAGCATGGAAAATATAGCGGAAATATTATTTGGCTAAGTTTTTGTTCTACTGTAGGGCATTTGAAAATTGTCAATTAAAAAAAAAATCTATACAGGTATAGACTATACCTAATCATACCAAAGTGACTCTTTTTAGTAATTATATTACAAGATATTTAATTTCGCTACGCTCAAATTTGAAAGTATATGTGTTTTTTATATTCAGTTGACGGACGATTATTTCAGTCGCGAATATTAAACTATATTTTGACTTATGTGTTTTTTGTTAATTTATTTCAACCAATCACACGAGCCAGACAAATTTATATGACATACTTGAACCAGCGATGAACCGTGGTCTATTTTTTCTCTTGATAAGAATTAAAAATAAAAATAATGTGAAAATGATGGCTGGACCTGTAGCATTAAATTAACTTATGCAGTCTTTGATCTCTAAAAGTTCCACACATCACAGAAAATGGATTACAAAAAATAATTTATTAAAAAATTGCACCGCGTTTGATCCCTGGTCTATTTTTTGCTCTTTATCAAAAAAACTTTCTTTAAAAAGTTTAAATTATAATAAAATAAAATTATGGGCTTGGGCGGGCTGGTGGTTTGATAAACTTCTTTTAGTCTTCAGAGTCTATTGAGTTTATTTTGACTGTACTCGTTGAATGGATCACCGGCCCTCAGATGTAAAAATCCCTAATTGGAAATGATACAACAACGCAGATATAGCACCCGAATGTAAAACCGTTGAATAAGGAATAATCCGATTTCATTGGTCAGATTAGGAAATGATCAACCAATCAAATGCTTCAGATTGCATTTTCAAATAGTTAGGATTTGTACTCGCTGAGGGCGGTTGATCCATATAATCACTAACTAGTTGATAAAATTCAAGCAATAATGAAGTTTGTTTCCTAATTTTTGTTTATCGATTAAACTGTTTGATGATGTGTTCAGGGAACCCAGTAGCGTCGCAGGCAACTTAAAGGCGGGAATACAGAAGCTCAAATTTAAATTTTCAGCATAAACCTTTTTTTATGAAATTTGTCTAATTCTAATAAATTATGACTTACATAAAAACAAATTATGAAGTAGAAAAAAAAGAGCTATTTGGGCGCGCGTAAATTGCCAGAGGATGTACTGAGGACTGAACAAATAGTCCGGACTTAAATTTTTGTCATTTCTATCACAAGAACACAAAAAGCCAAAAGATGGTTTTCCCGTACAATCACGTTTACAAGGTTTTAAATGATTTATGGTTAGTAAAAGACGAAATTAACATACGATTTGGCCAGAACTAGCAACTAAAAATAACGATTAAGAAGAATAGCAACGAAAATCAGCAAAAGATTTAAAACCTTTTTCAATTTTTTTGCGATGTTAATCAAATATTTAATAAATTGCAGTTCAAATCTTTGGAACGTTCTAATGTTTTTTTTTAATAACATACATTTTACACTTTGATTTATTTTGTACCAGAAATTTATTTTATAATCAAAATATTGACTTTTCAATTTTAATTTTTGTTTCGATTTTTGTTATTTTTCATCATCGATACTTCTTACGTTAACTGAAGCCAATCACATCGCCCGTTTTGTAAATAGATCGAATTCGAAAAATCTTCAAATTATGCAAAATGATATATTAGATTTACAATTTAAGTAAATTTATGTTTATTTTCATAGAAAATATGTAGAAACTATATTCATGAAAAATAATTCGTGAGAAATCAAGAAAAAGGACGCAAACTTAAATATATATAGGGTGGCCAAACGCTTCACATTTAGTTTTTCGAAAAACTAATCCGCATTGAGTTGTTAGATAGCTAAAAATGATCACCACATATATTAACAGAATACTAAAACAAAACAGAAATGGTTCGAACCGGATCATTTGTCCAATTTTTTTCAAAACTTTCGAGATTATAAAGTTTTTTATCGTACTAAAAAAAAGGAAAAAATAGTCCGATTCGGACTAATTATTTTTTTTTCTAAATATTTGTGGTCACTATTTGTTAATATGTCTGCTAAAACTCGGCGTAAGTAAGCAACTTTTTTGAAAAAATTTTCGTTCTATTTTTAGAACAAAATTCAAAATATCGAAATGGAGGCTGGCCCGTTTCTCGCTCACTGTAACAGAGGTAATGTTGAAGGTGCTGTGGTTTGTGTGTCTTTGGTAAACAGACTCGAAAGAGACAACGTAATACCGGTTATGGATCAAGTTGGACAGCTTCAAGAAAATCTTGTCAATCTTATAGTGGAAGTAAGTCATTACATTTATATAATTACATATATTTATTATTCATGAAATTGTGCAATAAGAAGCATTTCCTCATGTTTATATAGATGATGAGCCCTCGGTTGACCCAATCAAAACCCTGAACTGCATAATACGCGGATTTCACTGGTCAAATTTGGGCGGATCAACCAATCAAATGCTCGGATTCCGCCTTTTTCGAATAGTCATGATTTGTCGGTTAAAGCACCTAATCCATATACTAAGTTTGCGGTCATTTTTCCTGATTGCTCACGATTAATTTCTTTATATCGATTATAATGCCCGGGTGCATTGAAAATTTTTTTGCTATTATTTTGAAAGCAAATTTTTTTAAGGCAGTCGGGTATCGTGATGGATATAACACTACATAAAAATATGAAAAGTAAAAATTTCCTTTTATTATAATACTCAAAGTTAGTTAATAGACTATATCCATTTAACACCTTTTGCTTAATCTGGGATGGTGCGGGGTAAAAAGGCCCTCCGCAGATCCGCGGGCCGCCTCAGTAAGTGTGCTAGCGAGAGGTGGTGCGGCGGTCAGTACGCGGATGTGTTAGGATTGCTCTCCCTCAGCCTCGAGACATTCATTCCTAGATTAACGCAAAAGTGTCTGTTAAAGTATGATATCCTCTGTACTATAGTTGACGATATGAAGTAAAAGATCGAAATTGAATTCAAAACGACAAGATGTGCCTTAAGGGGTATTACGACTTGATTTGGATCACTTTCTAGTCAAACATTACTGAAAAACGTAGAGTTCGATAGCGCAAAAACCGAAAATTCGCGTAAGTATGTAGATCTTCCCTTGTCTGCGCAAAACTACATCACAATATCTTTTTTTCTAATCATGACCAATAGGTGCCAAGTATGGCGCTAACAAGGATGACATTTTCAAAAGTTCAAGATATCCTATCTCCTTCCAGACGTATATCAAATGAGTTCCATCTATTTTCACAGGATCACCGTACCACGGTAGTATATAAAAATTTTTCGCATCAGCAGCTGCTCTTTTGACTCGGGGCAAAGCTGAACAATATCCTAGAACGCCAAATTAAACCGACGATTACTTAACAATTGTTCAGACTGTTCAAAATCTATCTCTCCTCCGAGGTATATGTTTGCAAAATAGCTTCGAAATTTTTAATCAGAGGTATTCCGAGGCCTAGAACCGAAATATGATTTTTTTGGTCATTTTCCCAAAAAATTTCCCGAAAAAAAAAACGTGCTTCGATTTTTTTCAGAGTGGCTCCAAGAAAAAAGCAGTGAACCACCGGAATGAGAAAAGTTGGCTTACGTCAAGGCGGATATGTTGAGTCTTACGTGGTCAAATTCGAGCAAAGACGTATTTTTGTCACTGGTCATCTTTTGAAAAAATGACTTCGACGAAAAAAAATTGCCAGGAAATTTCCGAAATTTTCTTTTTGAGATTGCGTGCTCTCTTAGTACACTTAATTATCACCCCGTGATTCAATTTGGAGCATTTTTAATGCCTCTAAGGCCTTTATTTAAATCAGAAGGTCGCTATACCCCTTAAGGGCCCTCGGTGCCATCTTGGACAGATCACGGTATACCGCGGATATGGGACTCTTATGAAAACACTTTCTACTGGTTATATCATTCTCTCAAACTATACCATCTAAAATTGATGTTCGTAAAGTTCAGGCAACTTTTGTAACTACAGATTTTCGAAATTATTGCTTTTAAAGAACAATTTTGATGTTCGACAATGTAAACCTTTCCGAGATTCGACAAATTATTGAGAAATTTTGAAAAAAGATCCGAACAGTTATCAAAAAAGATGACTTATTTTGTGTTTCAAATGATTTTTTGCAGTATTTGTTCAAAGTTCAACGAACATAAGCTCTTCAATATGGCGTACTTTAACTTTTCGCGCTAGGTGGACCACATATTTTTTATATGCTATTTGAAAAATCATATGACACTTTTTTGAAGATTTGTTGTTCGAAAACTTTTTGGGAAATATTCTTGAAATTTCCTCATTTCTGGTTCAAAAACTTTTTCAAACTAATTTTTATCTGGAATCCTTTAGCAGAACAATATTAGGGAATGCCTTACTTTCACTATATTTAAACTGTCTACGTTTTGTTTCTTTTGCTCTTGTTTTATACGCTGAATTCATACGTTTTTGAATAAAATACGGTTTGCGGCGACAATGTACTTTAGCCCTCTTTTAATCAAAAATTAAAGCAAAAATATTCACCGAGACGTGTCGCTAGATTTGGTAAGCCAGCAATACGTTCACCACGCAAATTTAAATAAATTTTGACTCATTGAAAATAAATTATTTCTTTCGATGTGCGCTAAAATTTTCGTTTTTTTTCGTCTTTTTTAGGGAAATTTGAAATATTTCCGATTTTGACGTAGATTCGATATGAAAATAAAATCATATATAATTTTCGATGGTGGTTCGAACCTATTTTTTTGAAGGCTTCTAATATTAATAAAAAGAAAGTTTTTAATGTAATTTGAGACCGTAAAGTAGCAAACGCGCGTTTTTAGAGTGCTTTATTTTAAGATCGATTATACATATTGCGATCTGAAAAAAAGAGATAGTATAAATAGTTGAGCTCAAAAGTAGCAACTTACGTTTTGACAATACTTTTTATTCGAAAATTATGAGGTGGCAAAAACGTTTTCCCATGAGAGACAAAGAAAAACTCTGAAGTGACAAAATCTGACCTAGAACTCTCGTTAACAAAGAAATTGAACTCGAAAACACACAATAAAGATTATTAGATAAAGAATGACTGATTACATGAAAAGTTAAAATATTTTCGATTTTTTAAGTTTCTTTGAAAATATTTAGTATATTTATTTATTTGCTACGTATCGTTTCTTTGAAAATGAATTATAAGAAATTTGTATTTTTCAAATAGTCACGATCTAGGTCGAGGGCCTTTAATCCATACCGAAGATTATACTCACACGATTCCTAAAATAAATTGACAATTGTGTGATTTGATTGGTCACTATATTTTCTGACGTCACAGTTACGACGCTGAGTAGCTATCCATACCGAAGTATAATTTTCGATATAGAAGTGAAAATGCGATTTTTTTATAACGAGCATACAAATCAGAGCTAATAAATTTGACAAATTGATTTTATATTATTAATAATAATTTATTATTTAGTTTGTTATCTCCAAATTGTAAAAAAACAATAAACTTCATAGTATGAAGAAGCTTCTAAAAGAAATCATCGAAACACTTAATTTTTTAACCCCTGCTAATCATGCGTTCTGCCATAATAAAACAACCTTTTACTTTTAAATACGAGAAATTTATTTAAAGAAAATTAAGAAGTACATTTTTTATTTACAAATGATTTATTGAGTGGATATTTAATGACTATTGAATATTATTTTTTTGCTTATCAAATTTTTTGATAAATCTTTAGATTGTGTGCAAAATATTTTTGTGATTTAGCTAGTTGATATAGATTTTACATGTACTTTAAAAAGGAGAAATATTTCCCTGCTTTATGATAAAATTTTGCTAACATTTAGCAATTTTTTCTCTTATAAATTATGGCCCTTGAAATGAGCTATGTCAACAATATTGTCGACTTTGCGTAATGTATTCCTAATTTTCTGAATAAATTTCGACATTGAATTTCATAAATCGTTTGTAGATTTTTATTAAAATTTTTGAAATTTTTTATAAGCTATTGTTATTGATAAGGCTCTAATTTGAGCAACCCAAATTTCATAATTGTTCTTGAAAAGATTTTTGAATTTGATGTCAAATCTATATAATTTTACAGTTTTAAAGTGTATAACCCCAAATTCTGATTCGCAAATCACGATATCAGGGGAGCTCAAGAGTTTTTGTACATAAAAAAATTCGAAGCCTTATATTATAAATAGGGTTAGAAATGAGTAAAAATCGTTATAATGGATTGTGAACGCTAATCCAATAACATATGTAAAAAGTCAGAAATGTTTTTGTATGTAAAGCAGAAACGAAAAACTTTGTCGAAGTGGATCGTTGAAGAAAAAGCCCGAGCTTGAGCTTTTTGTTTGTACGGATTTTATCAGTTGGCGAAGCAATTTCAGTTACGTTTTCAGCGTAATGTTAGTGTTTTTTCTTTGCCGGCGGCCCCCTCCGTGAAAAGGAAAAGACGGCCATTATCTGGTCAAAATTAAGGTTTCCCCACTGTTTTTCGTTTTAAATTTTTGTACATAGAATTTATTTTTTTCAATAAAATGTTTATAACTAATACCCGCCAAAATCAAAACCGATAGGACCGGTATAATCCATGTCATAACCGGTTTCTCCGGTTCCTCCGGTATGACTCATTGGTTCCATGCCCATGTGATAATCCATGCTGAAATTGTAATCCCAGGAGACTTCCTCAGACTCTGCAGGACATTGCTCATCGGCATCCACCAAAAATTTGTCCATGTCTCGTTTTCCTACTTGACAGCATTTATTCATTCCAGTGTTGAAAGTTCTGAAAAAAAATAACTCAGGATTTTACAAAAACATTTGAAATTTACTCCCAAACATTTTTTAAAAAACAAAAAATCGAAAATACAATCAATCGATCATCTATGCCCCTGGTAACTTTAAAAACTTATTTCCCCTATCCTTTTAACAGGCAAATATCGTTTCTAAAGTGACCAGGCATATGACGGAAACATCACAAACTTTCCTGGCGTTCCTGATTTTTGTGGTATTACCACTGGTGAATATATCAAGTTAAAATAAAAAAGGTGTTTTCCAATTTTCAACTGTACCGGTTGAATTACAAGTAGCCTCGAGAACAAAAGTTATTCGTTGTACTTAATCTGATATGGATTAAGGGCACTCAGTTGACAGATCGTGACTATTTGAAGGATACAATCAACGCGGGGTACTAGCACCCAATCAAAACCCTGAAAAGCAGAATAAACCGATTACATTTGTCACATTTGAGCGGATCAAGCAATCAAATGCTCGGCTTCCGCATTTTTCAAATAGTCACGATTTGTCGGTTAAGGGCCCTTAATGCACATAGCCGCTTTCAGAGCCTATTATGCTTTATCTTGCAAATTAAAAAGGATAGAGAATTTCGAACGGGATTCACTGTTGCTATTCTTTGATAAATCGAATGAATATTTATGTACTAGCACAGTTTAATTTTTAACGAATGACTTTTGGTCTCGACGCCACTCGAAACTCAGGCGGTATAAAGTATATTTCTGAGTGTAAATTTTGATCAACTTTCAACAAGATTTTTTAACGGGATTCCGTTTTTCAGCAAATCAGCATTTACAAAAACCAGAATTAATTTGAAAGAAATTCATGCCAAGTTCCATTTGTATTTAAACAAATCGCAACTAATTATCATAAACATTCTTTAAAATTATTTTGACATAGTACACATGATCATATGTATGCAATTTGATAATCTAATCATTTTGTGAGCTCTTACTGCCCAAAATAGTTATTTAACAAATATTGTTACTTAATTAGCTTAATTAATAAATTCTCGGCGCAATAAAGGACTACAATATTTCTTAATTTTAGCAAAAAAATCTTGAGTCTTCATGTATGGTGTGCGTTAATATTCGGTCGGGTAGGCAAGGGCTGACCGGATAAAAAAAAGCGAGTAATGCAACCATTGAATTTGATTCTTGATTCCATTTTGGCCGTAGATAATAGAAAACAAATATAATTCGTATGACAAAAACGTAAAATTTTAAATATATAGATTAAGGGCCCTCAGTTGACAGATCGTGACTATTTGAATGATACAAACAACGTGGAATACAAGCACCCAATCAAAACTCTGGACTGCAGAATAGGCAGATTTTATCGGTCAGATTTGGGCTGAACAACCAATCAAATGTTCGGATTCCGCATTTTTTACGATATGTCGGTTAAGGGGGTGGTCAACGCAAAATTGAGTCCTTCAATTTTCGAAAATATTTTTTTTGAGTACATTGAAGCATATTTACAAAGACCAAACAATTGTCTGTCGCTGTTCGCTCAAAGAATTTTGATTGACTTGCTAAGTTTTTCTTCAGCAAGGTCGGAATCACAAGTGAAAATTTAATTTTTACTCAAAAATAAATTTAAATAGCCTATCTGGCTCATAATTAAATGCAGTTTCCAAAAATATAATTTTTCTGCGTTTAAAACTAAGTTTCCAAACTTTAAATTTGGCTTCCAACTAAAATTATTAATTTCTAGAATAGTACTTTCTAGAGTAGTTAGGGCTTTAAAATTACCGCTTATCGATTCTAAATTAAAAAACTATAAAGTTTCGAACGTTCCAGGAAAAATAAAGGTTAAAATATATATAAATTGCGTTGACCACCCCCTTAAGGGCCCTTAATCCATATAAATATTTTAAAATATTTTGTTTAGACGTAAGAAGTAAGTCAATTAAGTCAGTGTAGTGGTTATAGTGTTATTAACACTGTGTTAATAAAGTGTAAGCTACTACACTTACTCAATTTAGTTACTTTTTCAGTCTGGAGAGGATATGGAACATGATTGGCCAAATTTGACTTGCGATGAGTCAAAGTCTGCGATTTAGCCGTACTATAAAAGTATTATAAAAGCTCACAATAAATACCAATCTAAGCTGCATGATTTTTTTTGATTTCATCATAATTTGAAGTTAATTTAAGAAATATTATTTGAGCATAAGTTATACCCTATAAATGAGTCAGATCTTATGTTTCACATAAATTCAAAATGTTCCGAAAATTTCGAGCAAATATTATCAGAAGGAATGACAAAAAAAGAAAAAATTTTATAAAATAATTCAATTTAAAAATTATTTTATCACATTTAACAAATGTGAAACTTACACTTGACCGCAACAAGCGTCAGATTCAACACGGCCTGGTACAGCAGACGGAGAAACACCACCGGCTACGGGCACCAGGGCAGAGCCACCATTTCCTCCAGCTCTTGGTCTAGGGCGGCTTTGGGCAAGTCCACGGGCAAGAAGGGGTGTATCAACATGATCGGCACTCATCATGAAACAATGTTGCTTTTACAGTTTATTTACATGATGAAAAATTGTTTATTCATAATTTTATTGGTATTATAACAATATCGAATAATTTTTTTTATTTTCTCTGTGCCACTTGAAATAACTACTACGTTAATTAAACGTTTATGACCTTTTTATCTAGTTTAAATCGTTTTGTTTTCCTTATTTGAAGAGTAAATTCGTTAATTAAGGCGTTTGGGCGATTTACTCTTCTTATTTGTCCAACGCTTGTGCGCGCACGAGAACATGACTCGCGTATCCTAAGCGTGAATAAATATAGGAGATTGAAGAACATTTTTTTTACTGCACATTATGTGTAACACATAACGACTTGACTAGACCGGTTAGTTAAAATTTTTTATTTTAATAATGTGGTATAAAACAAATGTTTTGAATATCAGTTTTTTTGCTTAACCCCCACCTGCACGAGCGTGTTTCAGATCACAGAGACCAAAAATATTTTGGGGAAGTGTCATTTTGGCCGGCGGAATATCGGAACAGACTCCCGATAGTTCCTCTTATTTTTAAGTTCAAGAATTTTAGTGAATTCCAGAAATTTCTCATCAGACCGGAAATGCATTATTTGGATGTAATTTTTTTGTTTTATGCGGTTAAAACAGCACTGGAACCAGATAATGATTTAAAAATATACTTATAAGGGCAACTTTCGGAGGGGAAAACTTTGGCATTATTAATTTTGACACTTGGCACCACCTGGTGGTGTAAATGGCGGTCAAAATTTTAAATTGACGATTTGAGAAGGTGCGCATTGAGCGCAAGAAATTCCATTAAGTACAAATTGTGGCCCATGAAATGCTACCTAAGAAAGGCAAATCAAAAGTTTCCGGAAACTGAAAGTGAATTAATTTTTCCGCCTACGCATTTTCGTTACTAAAATTTTTTCTTCAAACTTATTCAAAAATTATTTATTCTGTTAAACCAAAATTTCGTTGCGGTCACGCTCTTGCTGTTCTTAATTAGAAAAAATCAATATTTATCTCATTTTTATGTGTTTGAAGCCATAAAATACAAAAAAAATTAGAAACCATAAATATTAATGGCAAAATATAAAAAGCTATTTTTCAAATCAGCATGTTTTACTCAAAGGAAATATGTGTGTGATCTAAAACACTCTCGTGCAGGTGGGGGGAGGGTAGGACATCTCGTGCAGTTAGGGGTTAAACTAGATTTGTTGGAATATTAGGTACATGTATGTTGGTATGTTTATTAGGTATGTTGGAAATTTGTAGGACTCGATCACGTGATAAAAATGTTGCTTTTTTAGCTTTCTTCCTTGATATTCGATTCAGTGTATTTTGAATTTTACATCTAATTGACTGTTTTTTCAACCAACGAAATTTGAATAAATGTTATATTAATTGTATTTTAAAAAAGGTTAGTTGACGTTCAAAATCGTAAATTTGTTATTTGAAATACTTTGGACATGTCCTCAAATGAACGTCACAACTTAACAGTGCAAAATATAAAACTGTTCCTTTGAAATACCCATGCAAATGCATTGTTTGACAATGTCCTTGATTTTGGCAAGACTATCATAACTATCAGCTTCGATGGCGTAATGTTCATCAGGATCAGAAGCAATATCTTTGATTTCTCTTGACAATTCATGCTAAAAAAATCAGAAAAAAGTTAAGATTTGGTGTAAGCAAGATTGGGTGCTTGTCAATAATTCAGCAATAATGGGTAGACCAAAATCAACGTGTGAAGATCAATCTATTTTTTTTATTTTCACTTAGACGTGAAATTGCTTTATCTGGGTTCACAATTCCAAGGAAAATTAAGTGGATTATAGTCAGTGAGTATTAGTCACTAGGTTTTAGCGGGAAGTGTCCGCTGAAAAGTTGGCTGAAAATTTTATATACACTGTAATACATTGTAATACTGAACTGGCCCAAAAAATATGTGGGGTCTCGCGGTCATCTGACAATAAGTGCTCCCGCTAGAGGTCGTCAAACGGGTAAATTTGGGTTATTTTCATTTATACTGACAACTTCAGGGCACTCACTCTGACAAAAAAATTTGACACGTCATTTTAATCAAGCAGAAATCTACTCAACTGCGTCATCTGTATATTTACATGCTATATATTGACAATAAATTATTCTATTAACAGTTAAATAACATTTAAGATAATAGTGTGAACCAAAAAATAAAAATTATTTTTCATTTTTCTGTAAAAACTGAATCTTTGGTACCCACCATTAGAATCAGCGAACAACTAAACAACTATTTAAGATTTTTTGAAAATTTTCCTACACTTTTTCCCTGTGGGTTAACATCTTACCACACTGAGAGAATTTTTTCAGAAAGTTGTCAAAAAGTGAACTATTCTTTGATTTAGGGTACTCAAAACTGAAAAGCGTTTTTCGATAAGCTCCTCGTTCATACGGTATGCTTTAAAAACCAATCAAATTAAGTCACCAACATTAAATGTTTCACCTAGTTTTCTAACTGCTAAGACTGCTAAAATTTTGCAATTAATGTACACTAAATCTTTCAATAAAGTTTTATTATTATCGAAAAAAAAACTGCGTCATCTGTATAT
>SCLH01001183.1:0-25716 GCA_004367855.1 Oikopleura vanhoeffeni | reverse complement strand
ATTCGAAAATTTTGAAGTGGCAAAAAGTTTCCCATCAAGACAAAAAAAATTGAAAAAGTGCAAATCTGTCAAAATGCACCGAGGCCCTTAATACAATCATTGTATCACATAATTAAGGTTTATACCCGATTTATCTTTATTTTTTCGGGCGAAATTTTTCAAATTGGAAACTGCAGTAGATCACTTTTATTCATGTTAACCAAAATAGATATTTTTTAACTTATTGATTATATTTAAACATCATGGCGGTTAGTAATTAAGTATAGCTAGCTAACTTTCTTAAAAATTAAATATCTTACAAAAATAGTAAAATGTCCTACAAAGAAAAGAATATAAAGTATAATGTCTGCTAGTTTATCCGTTTTCAATTGTTTTTAAAATTTTTATTTTTGTTGAATTCGATAAGAATTTAATACATTTCACTTTTAAGTGAATGCGACCTTTAATCAGCTAATTTACCAAATGTAACTTGAAAATCATTCAATATTTATGAACAGGATATTAAAAAATTCTCGAAAGGCGTCAAGAAATCTGATCACTAATCTTGGAGATAATCTCCAATTTGTTATTTTTGCTTAACAAGCGTTGGCGAATCAGCGTCATTTTTAAGACAAATGGGAAGTCAGGTGCTATCGAAAACTCCTTCAAAAAATGTTCGCTAGATTCGGGTTGTACTCCCCACTCGGGGGCCCCGAGTCGGGGCCCATTTTGCTTTCCTTACAAAATGATAGGAGACGATGAGTAATAGCTTGCGCAGCGGATCGTTGCGCACCGAGTTGACCGTATAATCAAATTTTGTTTTTAATATTGTTTTTGAAATTATTTTCTTGAATCTATTTTGCAATGTTTAACTAAAATTATTTGGAGTATACAGTATACTGTTTACATTTTTGGTCTATTTTTTTCTCCTATTTTATGGTCTAAAAATGCCAAGGCGCAAAAATTCTATTAATTTTATTAAACGAGTGCAATGAAAATGATATGTTGCAAAAATTAAAAATTTGGATTTATCTTTATAACATAAACCAACTGGTTTCAATGCAAGAAAATACAAAGTAAACAATGTGGTAATTTGAGTTTTAACTTAAGGGGGTCGGTGCATTTTCAGCAAATTTGCACTTTTCAATTTGTTTTTCGCCTGATGGAAAACTTTAGTCACTTCAAACATTGTGAAAAAAAACTTTTTAGACCGTAACTTCGAACTTCTGAGCTCACTTTTATAATCTGATTTTGTCAGATCGATTATTTAGTTTAAATCGCTTTTTGAAAAACACTCAAAAAACGCGCGTTTGCTATCGAAAGTGTCTAAATACAGTAAGATTAATTTTCTTTATTTATAATTAGAAGCTCTAAAAAGTGGCTTGACCACGTTGAAAATTATTTAATTCGATTATACATTTTTACGTTAAATCGAAAATTTAAATGTTGAAAAAAGACGAAAAAAACGAAATTTAGCACATCAAAGAAATATTTTGAAGTTTGGGTGTGATAAATTTTCTTAATTCTGGTAAAAGCGGATCGTGGACTTCTGCCAAACCGTAGTTTCACTTTAAAAAAATACGATTCAGAGTATAAACAAGAGCAAAGAAACAAAACGAGAACATATTTGAAATAAGTTAAGGTAGCCATTCTTCATATTTTTAGCTTCTGATTCCAGAACAATACATTTTAAAATTTGAACAAGAAATGAGAAAAACTTTCAAATATTTCTAATTATTTTTGACCAAAAATCACTAAACCATGTCATATGGTTTTTCAAAGAACATATGAAAAATATGAGGTGATCTANAAAAAAAATTTGAACGAAAAATAACGCATTTTTCCATAATCTTCGGAACTTTTATCGAAAATTTCTCATAATTTTTCGAATTCGAAAAGTTTAATTTGAAGTCAAAATTTTCTGAAAAAGCCATAATGCAAAAATTCGCTAGTTACAAAAGTTGCCTGGATTATGAAACATCACTTTGATGGCATATTTAGAAGAATTTATTTATCCAGTGAAAAGTTTTTCATCAAAAGCCCATATCGGTATCTGTCAAAATGCACCGACCCCTTAAGGGTGTGGGGGGCGATAATTGAGAGTTAATATAATACTTTTTTCATTGACCTGTTTTGTAGAGAATTTCTTGCTGTTTAATTTAATTTCTAGGATTTTTCTTATTTTTTGATTTTTTTCCAAATAAAATCGGTTTTTGATAAAAAAATATTTTATGGTCAAAATCTTAACCCATAATTTTGAAAATTTAAGATTCGAAATAAAAGGTACCAATTTCGATCTAAAATGTTTATATAACGTTTAACTAGTAAAAATGAAGACACTCAAGTCGAAATATATAACAAATATTAAAACGGTTAACTTCAACCTTTTAATTTTTTTTTATTTTCAAAAAAGTTCAGAATTTCAACAAAAACTAGAAATTCACAAGTCGTTCCTGAGACTTTGGAGAAAAAAATCGAAAAAGGGGGTCCATTTGGACCTTAATCCAGGCTTTGCGGTGAATTTGATGCACAAATTAAAAAATTTCAAATTGGTCAATTCATTTTTAGGCGTTCGCTCATGAGCTTCTCATAAGATAAATCTCGGCAACATTCCCTTGCTTTTGTTGGAAAAAAATTACATACTGTATTTTCTTGATTCATTTTGCAATTTTTTATTTTAATCAAAAATGATATTTCACCTCTTGTTTCATGTTAACTCCAACAGCAATGACGATATCCACGACCCCTTTCAACTTTTCCGCACTCTCAAACACAAATTGCTTCCCCTCGCTCGAACGCCCATCAGTAATGACCATGGCGACGACCTTTGAAGAGTTTCGTTTTCCTGAGAGGTTGGAATCGATGTAATCGGCCATGAACTGGATCGCTTTTCCGGTCTCGGTACCCCGCCCGTCCGCAAAGGATATAAGGTCCACGGCTTGCTTGATTGACCCAACATCGGTGAACTCATCTAGGTGAGAAATGCAGAAAACTAAAAAATTAATAAGTAATGTGTTTTTTTTATGTCGTAAACAGAATCTCACAGGTCCGGGAGAATTCTCCCTAAATGTATAGACGCATTCTCGCGGATATTTGGATTCTGTTCGACAATAAAAAAAATACATACTGTATATATTATTCTTAAATAATTAAGTTATATCGAAATTGAAAAAACCAATTTATTGTTTTATACTCAGAGATATTTTATCTAATTTTTTTTATTAACTCCTTTGCTGAGTGAACAACAAACGATTCTTTTGCAACTTTTAACTATCACACCTATTCACACCCTTTGACTATCTAAAGGCAAACAAAATTTCGGGGGAAAAAACGGCGCAGAAATAACATCGTCACAGACCTACAATTCAAATGTGTCATAGAGTTTGCAATTTTATTTCCAAAAATATTGTTGAAAATTTCATACGATTAGCCGTTCGAAAGATATTTTTTCCTACTTTTTTTTAGGATTTTCGCCAAAATTTCTTAAAAAATTAATTGTGTGAAAACGATACATAAAATCGAAATTCTTTAGAAATCTAATTTTTAGGAAAGTATTTCAGGATTCTTTTGATATAAGTTGATTTATTCTGCAGTCTCTATACGAAGAATAATTTTGTCACAAGTAATTTTTATGAAACTCAAATTAATGAAAAAATAAATTTCAAAAAATTATTTTCCGAAAAAATAGAACGGCAATTTAACCCAAATAAAGCCGACAAAGACAAATCGATCAAGTGTAGAACATAAGGTGGTACTGATTTTGAGTTATCAGATGATTAGCAATATTTTTCACATTTTGCTGCATATATTTTGACGCGCGGCGATATGAATAATTGTTTTGTAAGCGATCGAGATATCATATTTNTTTAAATTCGGTTTTATTTGTTATTTCAATTGTAATTACAGAATTGTCCTGAATATTATTTTTAAGATATCTAAAAACTGAAAATTGTTGATATTATGAACTTTGCTTATATTTGCGACCGATTTAAAAGTGAGGCAACTAGGGCTAAAATCGCGATCTGGGTACAGATTCAATGTTCTAAAGTCTAACGAGTTAAGATTGAATTATCATTAATATTTTATAAATAATAATTTTTTCACACGGAGATACTTACATCGAAGTAATTTTGAAATATACACTTCTCTAAAAAAATATGTATATAATCTGTCCCGAGATATGATCGAATAAAACCTTTATTTGAGTATTTTGCTATGCACCGAATACACTTCTCCTCTAACTCGGATCTATTTCACTTCTTTTGCTATTGATGATCCTATTTTCGAAATAATTTTTCTGGAAGTAAAAGCTTTTCTGTGTGAAGAAACTAACTCAAATCAACCTCTCCTCTTAATCATCCGAACCAAATATTCAATAAAAAGAAATTAGTATTTTTTTCGGAAATCAGCTCCGAGGCAAAAATTCTTCATATGTATTCGGAAAAACAATTCTGTGGACCAATTTATTTTTGCCGCTCCTTTATTTATGAAGGTTTTAGGTAGGCTGTGGAGCCGTATGTATTCGGCTCTAGTGATTCAATAGGGTGTTAAAACTTCTCAAATATCGGCTTGGACGTACGCCAACTCCATCTTCCCTGTTTTCCTGGCTTCGGTCTGAGCCTACTTTCGAAAAAATTCAGAAAGCACTTTTTTCTTCTCGAAAAATTGTTTTATTTTTAAAAGCGCGATCGGATAGTTTCGGAGAAAATAGTGTACTGCGAATTGCAGGTCGTGCGACCTTAAAGAAAATTGATATTCATTATTAGGAAAATAATTTATCAATAAATCAACTTTTTAGAGTGCATAAACCTAATTGCTGGTATTGTTCTCCAACATTGATAGTATACTTGTACATATAAGCCAGCCGTATTACCGCATAAACGTCTACATGATTATTTTTCCGAAATAACATCAATGCCGAATATTATTTGTTATGGCACATAAAAAATTATCTTTCAATAAAGACTGAATAAAATTTTCTTTAATCATTTTAATTTGCCGCGGGAATATATTTTTCATTGAAAAATTTATTGCCTATAGTAAATCTAATGGATCAAAATGGACTTAAAATTATATTATTAAAGGAGAGTTTAAAAGGGGAGTGGGGAACCAATTAGAATTTTATATTCAATCGGCTCTCCTGAACAAACTAAAGTATGTGATCACATCTTGTTCATTTACACTAAGAGCAGAAAAAGTGATTACAATTTGGTTACTCTGTAAAAATAAAAAATATAAATAATTTTTGACCGCGCACAAACGAGCTCTACGGGCACTAGAAAACTTCAAAATTCAAAGTTTCCTTAAAATTATGTTTGGCTTCGTACATAAATACTGAAACCGATTCTCATTATTCTTTTTTTCAATAATCTTGTATTTTCATTATCTTATAAGACTCTCAAGATAAAATTTTCTTAATTTCGTCCCAAAGATGTCTCAAAAACGCAAAAATCATATCACTTGTAACACTTTTAACATAATGGATCTCATTCATGGTACATAAATAATTTTCTGATATTTTTTGCTCAGTCAAGAGAAATTGCCTATTGATAAAAAACTTCTTCTCAGAATAAATTTCGAATTAACTTTTAGTTAGTCCTGTAAGATCGCGAATGTAATCTCGGCTTCGAAAATTGAGCAAATATCACGGTCCCTCAAGTTTCTTCTGCCCATTATGTTCCTTTGTATACATATTAATTTTCATCGCAAATACACTATTTAACCTTCGCGACTATATTACTATGTCTTTCAAGTTTGTGTCACCAATATTAATTGAGAGGTACCGCTGATACATTTTATTAAGTCACGAAGCATAGGTACTATAAAGTTTTTGGCGGGTTTCCGATTGATATTTTACGTGAAGCATTTCGGGAATAATATCATTTGATTAGGCCGATAAAGATGCTCCTAAAAATGAAATAAATTGAATTTGAACAAATTTTGTCACACAGGTTAGAGAGAATGTTGAGATATAACAACTATTATAGTATAAAATAAACTGCTTTATTTTAATTAATCAGCAAAAATGGTAAAAAGGAGATTTAATAATTTGCGAATAAATATCGACGGAGGATATACCACCAAAAAAGAGCCTCTATGATTCAGCGAGAAAACGAGGCTAAATAAAAAATCATAGACGCACAAAGCAAAAAACACCGGAGGAACCGCAGCCCTATATCATGAGATTCATCATAATAGGAAAAACACAACGAGAGTCACACTGAAAAACGACTGTTCATGAGAATACGCTGTATTTAGAACAATTTAGAAATATATGAGGAAATGTTGATACGCTCGGTATGAGTCCGGTAAAGCCATTATATATATGCCCCACTGGTTCAATATTGAATGCATTTATGGCCACAGCATTAAAAAGTAAGTTGTCAAAAAACTTAAAAAACACATTGTTGATCGATGGTTCATTCTTGTCAGGCCAAATTGTAAGTGCTTAGAAAATAAATGTACTAAGATAGTATATAAAATTTCAAAAATTGTATCTAAAAATTTAATTTTCGAAATTCTTTGTCGAGAGAATATTATACTAGAAGGCAGATGGTAGCAAACTATTATCGGCTTTTGAACCATCCAAATACCTTCGTAAAGTTGATTGACTATAAATCGAGCATGTATTAATTTTCTTTTTTCACTTGGTATATAGCACACACACAGCTAAAAAATGGCGGTTGAGCTTTGAAAAATTCTACTGAGTCAGATTCACGTGATTTCATGGTTATGTGAAGAACATTAAATTTTGCTTCAGTGTGTCGGACTTAAGTCAGAAAAATCTTTTTTATTTTCGAAATTATTGAGTATTGTATATGCCTTAAAAAGCCTACCCAAAGTCAACTAAGGGAAAAAAAAAAAAAAAAAAAAAAAAAAAAAAAAGTAACAAAATGCTGAAATATTGACATAACGTTATATAAAAAAATGTAAAATCAGAAAATAAGGGGTGTTTGACTCCTTAAATGAGCGAGAACGACTCCTTGTATGTATCGTAAGAATAGCAAAGCGCATGTAGCACTACAATAAAGGTCTGAATAAGATGGCACAAGATTTCTTGAAATATGATTAATTAGTCTTATCATTTTCTAAATGTGGCTGACAAAATGACATATTATCATTCTGAAAGTAGTCTAATTCGAGAGACTGTATATCTTGATTCGATTTTCTTTTTTAGTCCAAAGCTCAAATGTTCTAACCAAGAAATGAAGGTAACTAGGACAAAAAATCTTTGACGAACAAAGGTATTTTTTTTCGGTTATGGAATGTATATTTGCTATTTATCTGACAATTCAAGGGAAAACTGATTTCGTTTTCATATTTCTCAAGCGTAAAGTATGCAATCTGGCGAAAAGCACATGTTTATTTTGGCTCCGGAATGTAATGAACACTTTTCATGAAATGGCATATTTTCGGTGCACATAGTTGTAATAATTGTTAACAAAACTGTTGTGCCTGATTTAACGCATTTCATTTTTTAACTCAGGATTACGATTTGAAAAATTTATTTTTTGACATCAATTCGAATAGTTTTTTACAGCAAACGAGATATCGTTATACGTAAGACTTGTGAAAGGATTATAAAATATCAAGTATTTCCGCGCAGGAACCTATTGTTCGCTAATCAGCTTTGTATTTCGTTTGACCATATCGTATGTACAGAAGTTAATGTTAAATTAATTATATATGTTACGAATAATGACACATTTTTCAACGGGATCAAGTTTTCTAAAAACTTTGTTAGTAGAGGTTTAATTTTTCCGTGACTAAAAATATATATTTAGGTGATAAGATATTTTATTGATACTATGGTATTTTTTTACGATGTTTATATGACTAAAAAGCCACGTGAGTTTCAAAAATTCATAAAATCAGACCTCTAGCATCTTTAGTTTTCAATAACATACGACTTGCCTCATAGAACCTATATACTCAAAATACAGCTTGTTTCAAATTTATGAAAAAAATTCCAGAATGTTAAATTTTTCAAATTTTTATTTCTTTTATAATTAAACAATCTACGTGGAGATAAAAAATTCTAAAATCCAGTCAAAATAATTTTCAGTACAACAGATATGGGCTGCCTAATAGAACCCCTTAAGGACGTAGTGGCCTTAGGAAAACAAGACTGAAATCTGATATAGTACTAGTAGTAAAAATTCAAATATAAATCTATATATCCAAACACGACCCTGTTTAGTCGATTTTGGCCCAAAATCGAATGGTGGAAATGCTAACTATACTAGCTCGACAAAACGATAGACTCGTAGCTTTTCTTTGCTTGGTTATTCTACTAGAGGGCGGCGAAGTCGAAAACGGAGGTACCATTTCTTTCCTTTAACTCATAGACTTTAGACATGAATCTGTACCCAGACTCGATTTCCGGCAACTAGTGACCATTCTTATAAATCGAGCCATATAAGCAAAGTTTCATTATCAACATACATTTTTCAATAGCTTAGCATAATATTCAGCCAATTTGCTATCAATTAAAAAACAAACATTTAAACGAATTAAAAGGCATTTAATAAGGATAAGAAACAAAAGTTGCGAAATTTACTGTCCACTCGACTATAAAGTACAATAATGAGATGAAATTAAACCTATATTTATATTTGAAACATCCTCAAATAAAGCTTCAAATGATTTTCTATCGCTCTGTCTAAACATAAGTATATGTTCTACAAAATTCTCTAGTAAAATGTCTCTTAAATTTGTTATGAAATATATTTGATGTAAAAATATATATCTTTCATGCGTAGAGTCTCATTGTCATTTTTTTCCAAAGTTTTGACTTCTAGAAATGCTCTATTTAAAACCGAAGGCCATACTGTTAATGCAATTAAAGTCTTAGAAATTTGTTACGATTCTTCGAAAAATTCCAGGGTCACTTCAAACGTTTTTAAGACTTTTTGTCATTACATGAAAGTCTGAATAAAATCATTTTTCGGCGTATTTGAGTACTATTGTGTACTTGAGCCAAAACCTTATTTCCTAATTTGAAGTCACGTGATCGTTTTTGGACTTTAGTGTAATCGGAAAAAACTCTTAAAAACTTCTAAAAAACATCTTACTTATTTCAAAACTGTATTAATGCATTTTTTGAAAAAAAACAGTACTATTTTGACCGACCTTATTTCTTGAATATACGGTCACGTGATCATTTTTCTTTTGGGTGTAATGGAAAAAAAGTCTTAGATTTTTTTCTGATTACAATGAAAAATTTTATTGGTGATCAAAAATTTTTGCAAAAATAAGTACTGTAATACAGTAAAAATTTTCCAAAAAAAACGCACAAACGTCATTTGTTTTTCAAGGTTGATCGATAACTTATAACTGATCTTGTCATTATGTTTAAGCGTCGTAAATGCGATTAATGGTGAATGGTCGCTACTTGCCGGAATCGAGTCTACGAGTTAAGGGGTTCTATAGGCAAAATGGACTTTTTGAATTGCTTATTTCTCTCGGCATAGACATAGGAAGTGAATAAAACAATCTGCTAAGTTAGTTTGTAATTCTCTGGAAAGACTTTTTGAATCATATTTTTAGATAAGCATGTTGAACCAACAGGTAAATGAGGTTAACCAGGAGCAAAAAAATTCTTGAAAAACCTGCTATTTTTTTGTCCTATTTAGGAAATGTTTCAAAATTTGACATTATCTGCGAAATTCAAAGGCGCGAAAAAACTGTTATTCCTTTTTTTCAATTTTCTCACTGAAAAACGTACAAAGCTGGCGAAAGGACTTTTTGCTATTTGGCCACGGAAAGTTGTATTTTTTCATGCTCATGGCAAACTATTTCCATGCACTATAGTTTTTCGATAATTGTTTACAAAACGTTATGCCTGATGTAACGATTTCATTTTTTAACTCCAAGGAGTACGATTTGAAAATTATTTTTTGACATCCATTTCCTGTCCAATCAGTTTTTTAAGACCAAACGATTCGTAGTTGAATGTTTTGGAAACGGTATTATAAACTTATGACCAAATATTTACCGTTCGAGCACTAGAGCAGAAAAAGATTTTTTATTTTCGACTCTCAGGAAAAATTTTAATATTTTTTCCGGAAAATTTTTTGGTGATTTTTGGTGATTTTTTTTAGTCTATATAACTAAAAAAGCCACGTTCAGTTCAAAAATCAGACTTCTAGCTCTTTTAGTTCAAAAGATACCGACTTGCCTATAGAATAAACTCTCTATAAGCTTGTTTCAAACTATGAAAAAAAATTCCAGAATGTAAATTTTTTCAAATTTTATTTTTTTATATAATTAAACAATCTACGTGGAGATCAAAAATCTAAAATCCAGTCAAATAATTCAGTACAAAAGATATGGCTGCCTATAGAACCCCCTTAAGGGAGGTGGGTGCGCAAATTTGAGCCTCTTCCAAGGTCTTCTCGCCAAACTAGCAGAGTTATATTCCAAAAACATTTGTAACTAACAGACCAACCTTCGCGGTAATTTTGAAACTTAACAGTAATCTGATACAATCCCAGCTACTGCCGACACCTACGCTTTTAAAAAAGCTTCTTTAAAAAGACACGCAATTTGAAATAGTCAGTTTGGGAGGCTCAGGCAAAAGCGTATCTCCTCCACCAGTTTGAGAGATACATTTTCGACTCATACTGCATCTGAAAGCACAAGACTGTTGACATGAACTAGTGAGTTTTTTGGAAATTTTGCTTCAAGCCATTAAATATAGCCGATATTATTATTAGCCTATATGGATTACCGACCTCAGAGTACATATCCTAAAATATTTGAAAAATGCGAAAATCTGAGCATTGATGGTTGATCCTTTTTCACCTGACCAATGAACGCGGCCTATTCCACCATCAAGAGTTTTGATTGGTGCGTTAATACTTTGCGTTGTTGTATCATTCAAATATTTAGGATTTGTACTCTGAGGTCTGGTAATCCATATATTTATATAGGCAAAATGTATTTTTTTTAGAAAAAGGACTATTCTCACGAACGCTACATGCGATTTTTTCTCTTATTCAAATAATCTTCGTGATCTCTAAGCTAAATTTGCATCTGAAAAATTTCAATAATTCTGTTAGATTTCTCGCAATCACTTTTTATGCAGATTTAATGCGCGCCATTATTACATTGATTAGGCTAAAATTGAATTGAAAAGAGGCATAAAAATTGTAACATGTATATATGAAATACTTTTCATTTAGTGTAAATTTTTAGCTGTGATTATAATTTTTGGTAATTGAGAACTATCCTAGTGGTGGAAATTGAAATCAATTAATTATTTTGCAAGCAAATCGATGTTCTAGAACTAGTTATTCGAAGTAAAACACTTTTTTGCTTGCAATCAATTTCTGTGGTGCTGGATGGTCGGATACAAAAAATAATACCGAATTCGAGACCTGGGTGCTGAAACAAGTACTGCACTCACAATCCCCTAAGGGTGGTGGTCCGCTAATTAAGCAGTTTTTTGAAGTTTTTATAATGGTCTTCTTGAATAACTGGTGGAGGTGGTATTATAAAAAACTTTCTGAACGTGAAGAACAAGTGTCGAAAATAATTTAAACAATTGTTGTAATATGATGCAATTCAACTTACGCCCACGCACTAACCCTTAATAAGCCTATCAAAACGATCACTAAAAAGCTTACTCCTCCTATATGTATAACTACTGTATAATTCACATGATTTTTTCTAATTTTTTGAGTAAAGTTTCGGAGAAGCGATATCAACAATAATCTAGAGCCTTTTCTTGAAATTTTGTTATTGACAGACAATTTTCTTTCGACCAATTTTGGCCACTGAAGAACGACCAATGAAGAACTCTGAATTATTGTTGATATCGCTTCTCCCAAACTTAACTCAACAAATTATAAAAAAATCATGTAAATTATAGGAGGAGTAAGCTTTTTGAGTTTCAAATATTGAAACATTATAGTAACCTTCATATGCCTCCAGAACAAAGTCTGATCAAAATTTCAAAAAAAACGCTTTAGATTATTGTTAAACTAGTTTTGAGCTTTCATATAAATTATAATCAGAAAAATTATGTTAAAAATTGGCGGAGGAGTAGGCTTTTGGAAAAGCCTCTAAATCTCGATTTCAGACTTCGTTTTTAAAAGGTGTTTTGAATTTTTTGTCCGAGAAAAGCTAAATTTCGAACAAAACGCTCTAGATTATTCTTTGTATTGATGATCTTGAGCCTGACACAAAAAATTAAATCATGAAAACTGACGGAGAAGAAAGCTTTTTATTGTTTTTTGGTAATGTTTAATATACGTTCATGTGAGTGCGTAGGTTGGATTTTATCAGATTATTGATATTCTGAAAATGATTGCGAAGAGTTGTTTGTTACGTTAAATAAGTTTTTGGAATTCCAGCTTTGCTAGTTTATCCATAAACCGCATCTGAAAACAGGAAAATCAGCGACAACCACTCCCTTAAGGGCCTCGGTGCATTTTGACAGATTAACACTTTTTCAATTTTTTTTATCTTGATGGGAAAATTTTTGCCACTTCTAAATTTTCGGATAAAAACTTTTTCGAAAACAAGTTGCCCCTTTTCAGCTTACTTTGTGTTATCTAAATTTCTTCAGATTGATTATTTTAACTTTATAAATCGCCTTTTGAAAAAACACTCAAAAAACGCGCGTTTGCTATCGAAGGTGTCTAAATTACAGCAAAATTTAATTTTTTTATATTAATTAGGAACCCGAAAATACCATATATGAAAAAAAAAAAATGTGAAATTTTTTTATCTACAATAAAAGTGTTCATTCTTGGAAATGTTTATATTTTTAATTTCTAACATAACTAATCTGTGAAAATATTAAGAACCACTTTTCACTGTACATCGTTTAGTTGGAAATGGAGTTCCAATGAAAAGTGGTTTTNAATGCACCTGCTACAAGACATTTAACCAAACCATAAATGATCATCAGGAAAGTTTTTTATTGAAACTAAAATGAGAATGATTCTTAGTGAAATAAATTTCACTGAGGTACAAAATTTGTTACGCGCCGGTGATTTCCACCGGGGGAGAAATTACTTAAGGTTCCGCTGAGTTGACAGCTGATTGATTATAATCGAGTTAAAATATTTAGCAATAAGTAGAACGGAAATTATTGCAGTGATTGATTATCACTACAGAATTTTCTGAAAAAAATTAAAAAAATAGTCCGATTCTGACCAATTTGACCCATCTGAAAATAAGATCGGACGAGGTGATTATAGAAATCAAAATTTATACAGTTTGAGGAAGTGGGTGTCGCTGATTTGAGCCTCTTTCAAGGCCATTTCCCGCCAAACAAGCAAAAGTGATATTCCAAAAACATTTCTACTAACAAAACCAACCTTCGCGGTAATTTTAAACCTAACAGTAACCTGATACAATTCCACCTACGCTGAAAGCCACGCTTTTTAAAAGCATTTTAAAAAGACACGCAGTTCGTACCTACTCCTCAATTTTTATCATTTTTTATTATAATTTTGTGTCAGGCTCCGGAGAAGCCTTACAAATAATGCAAAAGCGCTTTTGTTTTAACATTTTGCTTTCAGCGGACAAAAACGCAAAAAAACCAAAAATTAAAATTTAGAAAAGGTCAGTTTGGGAGGCTTAGGCAAAAGCTATCTCCTCCACCAGTTTGGAAGATAAAGTATCGACTAATACTGCATCTGAAAGCACAAGACTTGTTTGACAATAAACTAGAATGTTTTTTTGAAATTTTGCTTTGGCGTCTCTTGGGGGCCATGNTATTCATTGTTTTTTACTTTTTCGAATTTTGAACTCAAGACTTTTTTTGTTAGGTTCTCTTTCTGTCATATTTCGATGTTTTCTAAGGATAAACGATAATCTAAAAATAGAACATCAGCAGAATTATCAGGGTGGCCATTACAGGTAGATATCATATGAAAAATATGCGGAAGCGCGTAAAATGTACTTTCAGTTTTAATTTAATAAAAATCAAAAAATTTAGACGTTACTTGATTAGTCGAACAATTTATTGCAGTTGAAAGTTTCAACTTGAAACTTGATTTCACTATTTATATATTTGGCCTAAGTAAATAAACTGTAGTCTCGTGATTTATACATTTGACCTGACTAATTTTTATAAGTCATTTCTAATTTTGAATGCTAAGCAAAATAAATAAATTGAAAACTTTGCATTTTTATCGAAACAAACCGGTTTTGTACTTTTTGTTTCAACTTTGTATCGGTCTATAAAAGCTTGTAGGGAGGTACTGGTCGCTGGAATTTAATTATTCCGATAAAAATTAGCACAAAGCAGGCTGACGGATACTTAGTCAGATTAGGCCACTTGTGAACTTTCTTTATCTCGTAAAAAACAAATCTCAATTGTTTTTGTATGGCATTCACTCCTTCACACCATAAGCGACACAAGAGGAACTAAGCCAAAATGGAAACTATTCCTCCTAGGGTTCTTATGTTGGAAATTGGCTGAAATTTTGGAACATAACTTGTAAAGTGGTGGGCCATAACTTATCTTGGTCAAATTTTTAAATCGCTCATTTTATCTAGAATAATGTAACAGAAAACCACCGTTTTCTAAGCAAGTTTCGGTCATTTTTCTGTGATTTCAACCTCAAACTCAAAAAATGATTTTCTTTAGGAACCCAAGAGAAAAGTTTGATAAAAAAAATGCTTCGATAGCTTTTTGAAAGGTAGGCTCAAAGAAAGCCACAAAACACTGATCAGAAAATTCGGCTTACGTCGAGTAGATTTTGAAGTTTCAGATGTGTATAATGAGCAAACGTGCATTTTTAAACTATTTTTTTGAAAATTCCCGAAAAAAAAAAGTTTGATTGAATATTTGGTCGTATAGTTACACTTTAATTGAACCCAATCAATTTGGAGCATGTCAAAGCCAAAATGCCTCATAAAACCTACGAGCGGGACAGTACCCCTTACACTGAAAAAATATTCCAAACATGAAACTAACGCACGTTTTTTGCTCATAGCTACCATTTCAAAATACTGATTTTTTATAAAAAAATCTTAAAGCAGTCGATTGCTATTGTACAGCGGACATGTAAAAAACTGAAAATAGAAGTCAATCGGTGATAGCAAAAACATTCAAACGACATTTTTAGAAATTTCAGACCAATTTCAACAAAAATCCGAAGTTTGAAGTTATCACGGTTTTAGTTACGGCAGGCAACGATTAAAATAAGTAAAACCGCGTCGCGTTCATTTTCTTTTTTCCCTTCAGGGCTACTTAGTTCATGAGTTACTGATGGCAAATTGCAACTTGTCTGAAGAATTTTTCACACGAAATTGGTTCTACTTAGTTACCAGACATATTTCGTAAAAATTGTGAGTTACTAAACAAAATTCTACTTAAGGGAGTTAGTTCGCATTTTAGGCCAAAAACAGGGTTTTTCAAGCGGTCGCCGTCAATGAATACTAGAAACAGCACGAACATATGGTTTCTTTCAGTTAGGATGAATTTGAGCATCTATCTTGCTTTCCAAACAATCGAAGGCCTCTGATTGTGGCCGACCAATCAGGAACGACCTTTCCAAAAGTGGCACAATTTTCACTCAAAAGCTCTACTTCCTCCCTGAGTTTTGATAGATAGAGAATACTTTTATAGCTTTTATTGACCACAGAAACCGTGGGCAAAGCACCCAGTTCAGGTTACCCAAAGAATTTCATCCGGCGCGTGTAATGGCAAAAACGTTTTTTTGGCCTTAATTTTGAGTGCTCGGGTGAAAAATACTACTCCTCCCTGGATTTTGACGGCAGAACCTTAAAACTAGTATGATATTCGATCCTTGACGGTACGCGGCAAAGCCCTTAGTTCGACAATGTTGCATTTCTGTATACTCGCGTTTTTGGAAACCGCGATTTCAAATTTCTCAGAAATTAAATTGAACAAAAATCACACGTGATATGTTCAAATCGCATGAAAATCACTTGTTTTATTGACAAATGAAAATAAAAGACATCTGATCAACTTATTTTGTCCATAATTTTCAGAAAAAAACATTTTAAAACTATCTGCGAAAATTTACAGTCCGAGTCTTTTTAAATGCGACCAGATACTCCCTTAAGGGATGTGGTGTTCGCTGATTTGGGCCTCTATCCAAGGTATTTCCCGCCAAACTAGAAAGGTGATATTACCAAACATTGTACTAACAGAACCAACCTTCGCGCGGTAATTTTTAAACTTAACAGTAAATCTTGTACAATCCCACCTACGCCGACACCTCGCTTTATAAAAAGCCTCCTAAAAGACACGCAGTTAGTGCGTACTCCTCAATTTTAATATTTTTTATTGATTTTTGTTGTGTCAGGCTCCGGAGAAAAGCCTTACAAATAATGCAAAAGCGCTTTGTTTTTAAATTTGTTTCAGCCGGACAAAAACGCGAGAAAAAACACAAAATTAAAATGCTTGAAATGATCAGTTTGGGGCTCAGGCAAAAGCATATCTCCTCCACCAGTTTGAGAGATACAGTGTTCGGACCCATACTGCATCTGAAAGCAGAGAATTGTCATGACTAAACTATAGAGAGTTTTGTTTTTCGCAAATTTCCTTTGGCGTCTTCTTGGGGGCCATGGCAACTTTCATTTTGAGCCTAATCTTTGTACAAAATTTAAGAACCAGAAAAATGCTTCAAAATAATTTTCCGTAAATACAAAACACTTTTAAGGATTTATGGTGCAATTGTTAACTCGGTAGCCTCGAAAGAAAACGATGAGCGCACTTTCAATTTAAATCATGAATAATCAGATAATTTCTGTTTCGTTTTTTTGTGATTTTTGCTGTTTTTGGGGGCCCGCCGAAACAAGGCAATTTTTAAAAACAAAAGAAACAAAGCGGGCTTTTTTGGCATTATGGTTGTTAAGGTCTCCGGAGCTACACAAAAAAATAATAAAAAATGATGGAAAATTGAGAAGAGAAGTAGGCACTAACTGCGTGTCTTTTTAGGGGCTTTTATTAAAGCGCTAGGCCGTCGGCGTAGTAGGATTGTATCAGATATTACTGTTAAAGGTTTAAAATTACCGCGAAAGGTTGGTTCTGTTAGTAACAAGATGTTTCTGGAACTATACTTTTGCTAGTGTTGGGCCGGGAAATGGGCCCTCGGAAGAGGCTTCAATTTGCGACACCCACTCTAAGGAGTATGGTCGCATTTAAGACTGGACAGAAATTTTCAGAAGTATTTTTAATAGTGTTTTTTTATCTTCGAAGAATATGACAAAGATTCAAGGCATTTTGTTACTCGTCCATTTTGATACATGGCTAGGAAACACTTTTTGAGTGTAGTTCAAAAATATTTCGTATGAAAAAGCTGAAAGTTCTTATTTTTGGAAATTTAAACAGATTGTAACAGAAGAAACGAGTCAGAAATTTAGAGACAAAACGCAACTTGGTGTTTTGCACGTACTTCTTCAGCTGCACATTGATCTGGGTTTCGAATGTGCTGACTTTGAAATCCAGGAGGTAGTTCAGTATGTTTCCCGAGGCACTCAAAATAAGCCAAAAAAACAGTTTTTTGGTGATACTGAGAAGCAAATTCAGAATTTTCAAGAAAAACTCAACTTGATGTTTTGCTACGTTCTTGTCCGGTTTATTGAGTCAATAAAATCATGTTGTACCTATAAAACGCAGGGAGGAGTAGGCTTTTTTGAAGTGAAAATTTGTGCCACTTTTGAAAGGTCGTTCTAGATTGGTTTCGGCGCAATCAGAGCCTTCGATTTCTTTTGTGGAAAGCAAGATATGAATGTTCAATGTTCCCTAAAGCTGAATTACATTATGTTCGGCTGTTTCTGAGTACTTCATTGAGGGCGACGCTGAAAGACCCATGTTTTTTGGCCTTAAAATGCACCGGTGACTCCCCATAAGGAGTACCCCACGCAGAGTTATATCTTCGGCTCTTCAGAATAGTAGAAGCTAGTTTGATCTCATTCTAGTTTGTTTATCGGTTTCATGTCAAAAATATTAAAAACAAAAATTTTCGGATGTAAAAATTTCAAAATTTCTATTTTTCTAAGTCATAAATTTCTTCTATTGTCTGTAACTTTCAAAAGTTTTTACCCGTTACGCTGATTTTGGATTACATTAGTTCACTCTTAATTAATCTGTGAGAAAAAAAAAAAAACTAATTTTCGAAAATAAAAAAATTTCAGTGTTTGCTAGATCCTGAAAATCGACGTTACCCCAAAGCGTTATATTCGGGACCATATATGTAGTAGAATATGTAAGTTTTGCTGCAATAAAAATTTTGTGAACGGTTGTTTACCAAAAAATTAAAAAAAATTAAATGTTTGACCGAAAAAAAAATCATAAATGTTGCAAACATTTGATTTTTTTCGAAGTTTTCTTTTTCAAATAATTGGACTTGGATCGCGTGATTTAGACAATCGGATTGACTAATTTTTTTGCCACTTTAAAATCTTGTAATTGATGATACGGGTATTCATTTATACCTTTATCTAAAAATGAAAAAATTTTGTTATTTTTTCCAAAATATATTCTTGCAACCTTAAGAAAAAACATCATTTTGTGCCAAATTTGAGGTAACAAACTTTGAGCTGCGCATAAAATCATAACTATAAAGATAGCCCAAATATGGAGCCTAAAATCATGAGCTTGCAATTTTAAAGAAATTGCTTCTTTTCGCGAAAAATATTGCTCACTGTGCTCCAAATGAAATTGAACTAGCGCTCAGGGTACCAAAAACAGCCAATTTTGAGGACTTTATCAAGTGATTGATAGGCAAATTAAAGGAAAGAAATAATCTGAGCGCATATCTTTTTTTAACTTACAATTTAGGTATAGCGCGACAAACAATCAGAAATTTATGTTATACATCGACTAATGAAATTGAACAGATAAGTAAATTGACTTTTATAGGAGGTAAAAATACCCGGTTACGATCATACAAAAACTTTTTGTACTGTTTTTTCGAACAAATTTCAGGAGAAAAAGTATCTCCTTAGGTCTCAGAACATGAAACTCAAGCATGCTTTATTAAAGCTCAGAACAAACGTTGAAATCACTAATGGGCGCGTGGTTAACTCCTTTTTAAGGGGGTACAGTTCGCGTTCACGACATTTTAATTAAAAATTAAGGAGGTGGATGTTATTGATTTTTTGGGATTTCAGAGGCTTCGTACGGTTAGGCCAAAATGCAGACTGGAAATTTTTGAAAAATACATGCTAGAGAGATCTATCTTTGTCTCACATTTACATTTGGACAGTTTAGTTACCATCTCACCAACCATCTGGATTCTAGAAGAAATCAAAGTTTATTGTAAAATTTGATTGATCTCTAGCACTCTTGTCTGTTTGAAAAGCAACATAGTGCTAAATATCGTTTCCAGACAAATTTTACCAGTTAATCTTTTGTGACATTTAAATTTTCTAATTATCACTTTTATGTTTCAAAATTGTCCTTTTCGCGACACTTTTTGTCGATTTACAGACCAATCAGAGGCAAATTCGCAAAAAATACGCCGATCGAGTTTACCACTCATCTATGGGCTTGTACCATTTCGAAAATTACGTTTATGCGATTTCCACAGAAAAGCACCTATTATCAAAACGTTCCAAAAACACCCCTTTTATTGGAACATACGAGACCAATTCCTGACCCCTTAAGGGTGTGGGGCTGTCCGCAGATTTTGACAGTTTACGGAAGCTATTTTGGATAAACTAGCAAGCTGACTATCCCAAAAACTTTTGCATCTTGAAGAACAATCTTTCACAGGTGATTGTAGTTAACAGTAATCTGATAAATCTCACCTTACGCCGTTACACCTACGCTCTTAAAAAGCCTACCTTAAAAACACTTAATACGGCATTTTCTCCTTCAAATTTTCAACATTTTTACCATTTTTTGTGGTCATGGCTCCAGAGAAGCCTTACACAGTTAATGCAAAAGCGCCCTTTCCTCAAATGTTTAGCTTTTGGCGGCCGAAAAACGAAACAAAGCAATTATTGATTAATTTATGATGTAAATTGAAAGTGCGCTGATTTGTTTTCTTTTAACGCTACCAAGTTAACAATGGCACCAAAATCCTTAAAGGTGTTTGAAATTACGAAAAAAAATATCTTGAAGCATTTTGTCAATTTTTTTTTGGTTTCTAAATTTTGTCAAAATTCAAAATAAAAATGAAAAGTTAACATGGACCCCAAGAGACGTCAAATCAAAATTTCAAAAAAAATTCTTTAATGTTTTGTCAAACAAGGCCTGTGCTTTCAGATGTAGTATGAGACAAAACTGTATCTTCGAAACTGGTAAAGGAAATAGCTTTTGCCTGAGCCTCCCAAACTGACCGATTCAAAAATTTTAATTTTTTTTTTTTCCGCCGAAAGCAAAATTCCGAGGAAATGACAATAATGCATCATGTATGAAGCTTTTTTGAAGCCTGACAAAAAAAAATAATGAAAAACGGTGAAAATTTACGGAGAAAATGCGTATTTAGCAATTTTTTAGGAGGCTTTTTAAAAGCGTAGGTGTCGGCGAAGGTGGGATTGTATCAGATTACTGTTAAATCACAATTCACGTGAAGAGTTGTTCTTTAAGATGCAAATGTTTTTGGAATATCAGCTCTGCTAGCTTATCCAAAAATGCTTCGGTAAACTGTCAAAATCAGCGACACCCACACTTTTAGCAAAAATCGAAAAAAAACAGAACAGATTCACTAAAATCCAGACAATTTCCTAAATTGTCACCAAATTTCAAAACTTTCCGATTAAGCTCTAGGATCCTTGTTCTTTTTTGAAAAAAGCTGAGAGACTCGTCTTTAACCGCGGTTAACAGCTGGGTGGTGAGAGTGGTAACTAAAACTGTCAAATGGAATCGTGAGATCAAAGATAGATCTCTTCTAATGTATGTTTCAAAATTTCCCAGTCTGCATTTGTCTACCGTACCGAAGCCTCTCGAAATCCCAAAAATCACTAACACCACCCCCTCGTGGGGGACGATAATTGAGAGTTAATAGAATACTTTTTTTGATTCACCTGTTTTGTAGAGAATTTCTCGTTGTTTAATTTAGTCTTTAGATTTTTCCATTTTTTTTCAAATAAAATCGGTTTTAGATAAAAAAATATTTTATAGTCAAAATCATAATCCATAATTTTTAAAATTTAAGATTCGAAATAAAAGGTACCAATTTCGATCTAAAATTTTTACATAACGTTTAACTAGTAAAAATGAAGACACTCAACTCGAAATACTGCCAAAAAACAGTTAAATGCAACCTTTCAATTTTATTTTCAAAAAAGTTCAGAATTTCAACAAAAACTAGAAATTCACAAGTCTTTTCTAAGATTTTGGAGAAAAAAACGTAAAAATGGGAGCGTACGGACCTAAATCCAGGCTTTGCGGTGAATTTGATGCACAAATTGAAAATTTTCTATATATTTTCAAGGAAGAGTAGGCTTTCGCGTTAGGCTTCCAAATAAGCTGTTTTGACCACTAGGGGCAAAATTTTTAAAAAAGCTTGGAGATACGCATTTATATTTGGAAGTTGAATTGCAAATAACAAGAAAAAGTGATAAGGAATGAATGAGGAGTAGGCTTTTTAGTGCTTTTAGGGACGCCTACTTAAAACCATTTTATGAGCGTGGATTGAGATATCAGATACTCTGAATAGTACTGGCAACTTTCTGAAGAGTTGTACTACGTATTTGGAAAACAAAATATTTCTGAAGCCAGGTTTCTCGGAAACTTCACTTGAAAATGTGTAAAAAAGAGCCCAATTATCGTCCCCCACATCCTTAATAATCAAACAAATTTCTATTTTAATGCCTTCACTATTGCCTTTATTTTAAAGTATGCCTTTTTTTCGTGGGAAAATTAAAGGATGGACCATCCTGGATGGTTGAGGATAATCTTTTATGCATTGGGGAGAATTCTCCTCGCCCCTCCTTAAATTTTCCCGCGAAAAAAAAGACTCACTGTATTTTCGGAGAGCATTTACGTAGCTGTATAAACTTTACCAGAAAGGGATCTTCGAGTTGTGCTTGACGAATACTGCTGAGCATTTATTATGACTAATAATGATATAATTAGTCATATCGCCCCCGATATCCTTTTCCAAACGGAACTCCATCTCAAAAACGTTTACTATCTCNGTTTTACGAGTGTAGGTAGTAGTAAATCTGAAGGTCACGATATATCTTGTGATCATAACAAGATATATCGGGGGCGTTTTGACATGATTTAGGATGAGATTTGTTATGACTAATAATATCATTATTAGTCATAATAAATTCTCCGCATAATTTTTTTAATTTTGATCCCTAGAGGGCCAAAAATTTGCTTAATTTTGATCAATTTTTAGACCAGACTCCTAATTGGTCAAAATTCAACCGATCCGAAATGAATAAATTTGTATGCTGAAATTTTCATCGTTGTTTTGTCCACATTTACTGGGCCAAATTTATGAGGGCCTCTAGATCGTCATCTGGGAATTATTGGAACATTGCCATTTTTTCACAGATTGGGGAATGCAGTTTCTGAAAAAGGGTATAATCATCATATGGTATGATTCCTCCGATAATTTTTCTTTTATGGACATTTGTACGAGTTTCTTTAACTCTTCGTAGTATGATTTCATATCACCGTGTCTTATCGCATTAAATTTGAGCGATTTGTATGAGTTTGCATACTTTTTTGATGTATCCATATTGCTTTCCTTGATGACCGTTTTGAGAATTTTACAGTCAATGATTCTTTTGTGATCCCTTTTGTCTTCAGGTAGTTCAAAACATTCTCTGCGATCAATTGAGGCAGGCTGTTAAAGACGGAACTCACAATTGTACGTTCGTTCAGCATGTTGTAATCTAGGAATAAGACCTCTGAATCAAATCAGTTTACGATTGGTCCGTTCTCTTTAGGATTATCAAGTGGGCGTTTAATTTTATGCGAATTGTTTCGCTCCGAATTATTTGCCAAATTAATCTGCTCTGTTTGAAATCCGTATTCTGATTTGATTTCCGGGTCTTCTGACCAGTCAAATTGTTGTGGTTCATCTGAGGCTTCAGAAACGTTGTCTTCTTCTTGTACTGGTGCACCAGTTGGGTGGACTTGTTTCTTCTCAGTATTTTCTGCCATCTTGACTACATTTGTAAAACTGAGTGTGTTAAGTTTTGCAACCGGTTTTACAGTTGTTACTCCTTCAAATTGATCTTGCCAGAATTTTGTAATTAATTCCGGATGAGGGCTACTTATGTTGCTTAGCTCTGGGTGTTTTGCTCCTGCAACGTAGGTTGATACGTTTTTGTTACGTACTTCTGCTGGGACATAATTTTGTAAGCTGTTATGATGTCGCCAGAATTTGATTTTTGTACCTTTATTGGTAGGATATAATATGCTATGTTCTTGGCTACAGCGACTACTTTCCCAGAATGAAGTCTTTTTCCGCTAATTTGGTTATGATTTCTACTTTCTTCTCTGTTTTTGGGTTGTTGCCGTTGCGGCACTTACATCGATCGTTCCAAGTTTTGCTAGTGGGGATAGTATGTACAGCATGTAACGTTTTTGCTTTCTTTTTTCCAATTTGCATAAATCTGATTTCCACCGTTTTGATTGGTTTAAATCTGGAAAAGACGTAGGTATTTGCCAAAATTGATCGTTCTCATTGGTGGATAGCATATTATGCAAATTGGAAAAAAGAAAGCAAAAACGTTACATGCTGTACTTGGTATACTTTGATTTATGTTCAGTAGAAGACTCTTCATTCCATCTTTTGAGTAGCTATTTGAGCTATTAATTTGATGCTCGTTAAGTTTTTTCCGTGAGCCGGGTTTTTTCTCTCCTCCTTCTCTGTTTTGTGGCCTTGTGAGGCTAGATTCTTGAATACTTCAGACACCAATGCTGTGGTTGATAGTTGGATCTATTAGCCAGCTTCTATTTGTGCTTAAGGAGTTGCTTGAGCGGGTTCTTGCGGAGTCAGAGAAGAGGCGGTTTGTATTTGGAATAGTGGTTTATTTGTGTGTGTGTTGAAAACCCGTCTAAAATATATAGAGCTTGGACGCTCTTTATATATCAGACGTTTTACGAGTGTAGGTTGTAGTAAATCTGAAGGTCACGATATATCTTGTGATCATAACAAGATATATCGGGGGCGTTTTGACATGATNTGTTATGACTAAGAATATCATTATTAGTCATAATAAATGCTCAGCAATGAGGCATTTCAGAAACTTTTTACGTCTATGGGGGAAATAATCAAAGAAATCGAAAGACGAAAAAAAAACTAAAAAAATTGCATTTATTCTAGGGATTTAAAACCTCTAAATTTAAAATCCCGCTTCACAAGAAATAACAAAGATTCCGAAAAGTTTAAGAAGCTATTTATTTATGATAATTTAAATTCTGGGATGAAATTGCAAAACAACTTGTTTTGATTTATAAGGCAGCGTTAGCAATCAAGACAAGTTTTTTCTAAGCCTAAGTTAGGGTAATAGTAACTTTAAGGAATATAACGATAAAAATTTGTCTTCGACGTAGATAGATTTTAAAGCCTTAGGTTGCAGAAAAAGTTGGTTATTTGGATCTGAGAGGAGATGGATTTCGAAGTAAGGTAAACAAACTAACTGTTAAAAAATGGGATCCCTGTGAAGATAATTTAACTTTGAATGTAATTGTCAAAATTAATCTATGATTTGATGTTTGTCAAGATTTCGAATGAGTTTTTATCATGAGATCTTAGTGTCCAAAATATGGATATTTCTTTGAATCTCATTTGGTAGAGTTCGTACCCTACGAATCGTACGGCTTAACCAAGTAAGATGGGTGACCTCGTTTCGAAAATATGACATCGAAAAACTGCCAAGAGTATGCGTTTCTATTTTCAAAAATTTGAAATACAGGCCGTCCCATTTTTTTGGGCGTCGTTACCTTACGACGCTTTGGATACGTTTACCAATCGAGCGCTGTAATTGGCCAAAAATAATAGCTTGCTTTTCAGAAGAAGTTATCGTTCAAAACAAAGCATTTTCATTGGCTGGAGTATCCATAGCGTCGCAAGGTAACGACGCCAAAAAATGGGACATCCTATAGTTGTTGTAAGTACGTATATGAATTGAGAACGGATTTTGATCGCCTATACAGAGAGTGAGGACAATAGGCAACACACGAGGTTTTTGACAAACACTGTTGCCTATTGCCCTAAATGGAAGGATGTTGCCTATTTTCCTCATAGTAGTGACTATTAGTGAGGTTTTTTCCATTTTTCGATCATGAGATAATGAGGACAAATCTAAACATTACGCTGGAACTAAAAATTTGGATTGTTAAAACCAAGATCTGGTTTAATTTCAAAGCGATAATCGCGCGACCATCCAGTCGGTTGATATCCAGGAAACTGATCAGAAACTGAGTGATATACCAGAGACACTGATTTTGTTTAAGAGAATTTAAAAAAACTTCAAGATTTTCCACTCGAAATGTGGAAAATTTTCGAATCATTTGCAAAAATCACAAAAAACGTTCATATTATATATGTTAAAGACCGTGTTAATTATTTTGACAAAAAAGTGGAAAATTTCCGATATTTTTCAGATTTTTTACGAAGTATTTTGTAAGTCGAAATTTTAACTCTCAGCCGCCCGTTGTTTTCGATCCTTATAGATAATGGGATCATCGTCGACCAAGTGAACGCTGATTTTTTTTGCAAACTAATTTTTGTGCGTTTTTTTTGTGGAATTACAATACTTAATTACAGTACTTTTTTCCCAAAAAATCTCAAATCTGCTTAAAACATATATGAGGCTACTCTACAG
>SCLH01001182.1:216201-234600 GCA_004367855.1 Oikopleura vanhoeffeni | reverse complement strand
GTACAATTTTAATATAAAATGCAGAAAATCGTTTTTAATACCTACTACGGTTTTGCTCTAGAGGGGGGTGGCGGCCTAAAAAACCTGGACAAAAATTTCGACTAAAAAACACATAGCTCAAATCATTCAAAAAAATTCGCCCTCTTTTTTTTAAGGAGGTTCTATACTATATTATAGAATCTATAGGCAGCCTATACTTTTTCCTGAATATTTCCGAAACATTTCCTAAATAGGACAAAAAAAATACGGTTATTTCAAGAAATTATTTGCTCCTGATTAACCTCATTTACCGGTTGGTTCAACATGCTATCTTAAAAATATTATTTAAAACGTCTTCCAGAGATTACGAACTACCTTATCAGCATGTTTTATTTACTTCCTATGTCTATCCATTTTGCCTATAAAACCCCCTTTAGCATTTGGCCTTTATATATACCCGAATTATATACCCGAATTGTTCAATCTTTAATTTGAGCAAATACAACGACCACTGCAAATACATTTACTCAGAAGGAGAATGTTTTTGAAAATCGTTCCAATGTGACCTAGCGCCCTGATCGAACAATCGTCCCAATGTGGTCTAGCGCCATGTTTGAAAAATCGCCCTTGTGTGACCTAGCGCCCTGGTCGAAAAATCGCCCTGGTTGAAAAATGACCAAGATGTGGCCCAGCGCCCGGGCCAAAAAATTCCCGGCTCAGCCAAGACCCACCAAAATTTCCAAAAAAAATTGGCCCAGATATGGCCCAGATGTGGCCCAGCGCCTGGGCCAAAAAAGCCTCGACCCGGCCCAGCCCAGACCCAGCAAAAACAGTGGCCCAGGCGGCCCAGCCCAGCAAAAATTTTCAGTTTGCCGATCCCTGAAGTACCCATTTAATAACATTTTACAATTTTACTGAGGATTTAAATCATCGCGACTTGTTTGCAGAAGTAGGTTTGTGATTCAAAATTAGTACCCTATGATGAAATTGGGTGCATCACACCACTAAGTGCTGAACCTTATCTAGAACACTTATTGTTTTTAAAAACTTTATCTTCCCCGAGACCGCACATGCGATCGGCGTGAACCTCAGTATAGATAATTCAGGGGCCCATTATTTGTTGTTATCTGGTCTTTTTTGAAATTCGATTTAGAGATTTCGGATAATTTAAATGTCATGCAATGTGAAACCCCGGTACATCTGGAACCCCTCCCCTTAAGTTTTTAACTTTTTTCATACTTTAGAGAAAACATTGCACGTTTTGGATTTTGGGCAGTTAAAGCGCGCGTTTTAACTGCCCAAAAATTGGTCACTCCATTCAGGGTGTTACCACTTGTAACTTACAAGGTAATAAAATTTTTATTAAAACTAAAATGTTAGTTGTGAATTATAATGTAAATTTTTTCAACTGTTTTTTTTATTTATTAGTCAATTATTTATAAGTCACAGTAACGGAGTGAGCGACGATATTACGCTGTTTTTTTAGTTTCCAAGGTGAAGTTTCTGAGAAACTTAGTATAAGAAAGTTATCCAATTATTTTTGAATGTATAGGATAACTCTTCAGGATTTCGGCAGTACCACTCAGATCACCAGATTATTTAACCTACGCTCAGAAAATGATATTTAGTAGGCCTCCCAAAAAGCACTAAAAAAGCCTAATCCTAATTCATTTCACATGAGGTTTTTTTTTCTAATTTGACATGCGGGCTTAATTAAGGGCCTCGGTGCTATTTGATAGATCTGGATATGGGCGCTTGATCAAAAACTTTTTACTGGGTAAATGTATTTCCTTCAACACATACCATCAAAGTAATTTCATCAAAGTATACCATCAAAGTTATGTTTAACAATCTAGGCAACTTTTGAATTTTCGTATTATTGCTTATTACAAAATTTTGAGTTCGAATTCGTCAAATTTTGAGATATTTTTAGAAAAAGTTCCGAAAATTATTAAAAATTGTCCATATTTTTTGGTAATTTTATTTTAATTATTTGTTTCGAATCAACGAGAAAAACTCTACAAAATGGCAACTTAAACTTTTCGAGTAGGCGACCACATATTCTTTATATGCTCTTTCAAAAATCATATGACATTTTTTTGGGATTTTTGGTCGAAAAATTTTTTTGAAAATTTTTCTCATTTCTTGTTCATACTCTAAATCATAATTTTTTGAACGAAACTACGGTTTGGGAGAAATCCATTGAGCCCCTTTTAATACAGCGTTAAAAAAAAATATTAAAGAATTTTATTACAAAATATTTTTTTCGATGTGCCAAAATTTCGATTTTTTTGTCTTTTTTCAAAATTTTAAATTTTCGATTTTGACGTATAAATCCTATAAAAGCAAATAAAATGAATTTCAAACGGTGGATGAGTTGGTGTTAACAGTTCCTACTTAATAAAAAGTTTTAGAGTGTTTTTTTAAAGACGATTTATAAAGTAAAAATAATCTAACTGAGAAAAATCAGATTATACATTGTACGAAATAAGCTTAAAAGTGGCAACTTTCGTTAGAAAAAGCTTTTATCCGAAAATTTTGAAGTGGCAAAAAGTTTCCCATCAATAAAAAAAAATTTAAAAGTGCAAATCTGTCAAAATGCACTGACCTCCTCAATATATGAATACAGAAGCACTCCAGACCCAAGTGGTCAACACAGCCATTTTTGAGCATTTTGGGAGACTCACAATCAAATTGGCCCAAACCGAAACTTCATAGGAACGCCCTTTTTCGCAAAATTTCGTCAGATTCGAAGCAATTCCTGGCTTCTGGGGCACAAATCGGAAAAAATAGCTTCTCAAGTTCAGGACCTCAAAATTAAAATTCAGACAATTTCAGAGATTTTCACGAAACCGCAAAAATTTCCTTTTTCAGCTCTAGGATCTTTGTTTTTTAAAGCTGGGAACACGTATTTAACCAGATGGTTGATGGGATTAGAACTAAAATGTCAAATAGAATCTCAGATCAGTTTCACCGTATGCGGAACTCCATATCAAAAACGTTTACTATCTCTATAGCGCGAGTCGCGCTGCGCGACTCCGAATCCCACTAATGTTGTCTAAGTGGTCCCAATATCAAGCACCCTTGCCTATAATCATACTCAAGACAATCACTAAGACAACATTAGTGAGATTCGAACACGCGCTATAGAGATAGTAAACGTTTTTGAGACGGAGTTCCGTTGGTAAAAGGGTATGAAGCCTCGTAAATTTCAAAATTTGCCCGTCAGCAGCATAGTACTTTCAATTTTATTTGTATCAAGTGATATTTCAAACGTGCAAGCAGGCGACCATATTCGGAAGTAATGAAAGAATTTTACAAAAAAGAATTAGCAAAATTGATGACTGAAGATGAGCTCAAGGCTCAGACAGTCTCTGAACTCTCTGACATGGCACTCGAAGATTCCGACGAATGTACTGACGACTACCAAGATTCCGACGACGATATTTATGAAATTGATATGTATGGTGATGTATGGCGATTCATGTGATGAATACAAATTATACAATCCGATCGTATCATTTTTTTTGTTTGGACACCCTATCTTTAAATTAGAGAGTGACTTCAGTCGAATAAAAAAATATATCATAGAACTCATATCCTTTTCCAACCAAAGTAAATCTTGAAATAGAGGGTAATCTTTATAACGCGTGTTCGAATCGCACTTTTGTCGGATACTACGCCGCCTAATTGAAAGTGGGTTGATCGGCTGATATTACGCACCAGCTAAAAACTTCACACAGTTCCTTTTCATAAGGATGAGAAGCTTAAATCTGGAATATCAAGTCGGTATGATTTTGAGTATTACGGCTCGCTGGACCGATTATGGACAACCACGGACGTGAGTTTTGTTGGTTCGAATAATGGTCTAGACAAGTCTTACACAAGTTTCTTTGTAAAAATCCTGTGTAACTTACTATAGGGTTGATAATAAAATTTAGATTGTAGCAAAATCAGTACAATCTGGGCAATTCTTGTTAACCCTTGTAAAATAATATTAATTTTCTCTCCTTTTTTGTACAAATCTTTTGGAAATAAAGTTTTAAAATTATCGAAAAAAATCAACTTTTGCGCTCCAAATTTCAAACGCCTTTGCCTATTATTACACTCAAGACAATCACTCTAAAAAAACTATGGTGATTCGAACACGCGCTATAGAGATCGTCATCATTTTTATGATTAACTTTGGTTGGAAAAAGGAAATGTAACACTTGATTCCTACAACTGTGTTTTAGATATCACTGCTTAGATCTTAATTTTGTTTATAATACAGTATTATTAAAACTCCCATTTATTTAAAACTGTAATAAAGCGCTAGGTCTTCATGAAGAAATATGTTATCTAAACTCAGCGCTTCAGGGCCATAATATCCCTTTATCACACTTTGGTTAATAAATGCTGTTGGAAGATTCTTCTTGTAGTATAAATTATACTAAAAAAATCTTCCAACAGCATTTATTAACCAAAGTGTGATAACGGGATGTACACAAATCGTCTTTGGTCTCAGAGCAATAAAACAATTTTCTCTTTTCATTTTTTTGCAAACGGCAATAATTGATACCAGCTAAAACTATAATTTTTAAATAGATTAGGAAATTTTTAAAAGTTTTGGGGGTTGAATTAAGATATGTTGTTTTTAGCTGGAATTCTGTTTTCAATGATATACATAATTGCAGCATGAGTTTTTTCATTCTCTTAATGATTGACAATTTTTGGCGCTAGAGGGCAAAAATAACCAAAAACGTGAAATTGTATTAATTTTTCATGATTTCCAGATAAAAACTTAAGTAAACATAAGATTTATTTTATTATATTATGAAAATATATATTGACAATTAGCACAGACAATTTAAAATAAGGAGTTTCAAAATTCAAAAATTGGTATCGATTTTATTAGCTAATGTTTTTTTGGTCATTTTAATACTCAAAATTCGATTTGTCGATCAAATTTTCGAGGAGATGCTCTACCCAGCTCCAGCGAAAAATCAAGTTATTGTTTTAAATTTTACGTACGTATTAAAAATACTATCATGTACATGTGACATGCTATGATGTAACATCATCGAAGTTCCAAATACTGCTTATAATCTATTTTTATGACCTCGGAGTCCAAGGCTCGGACAGCCTATGCATGCTATATTAAACACATATATTGTGTCTGGGTTTAGTCTATTAATGAAGTGTATTTGGTGCAATCAGTGAAATTACAGAATCTTGGGTCACTTTCACCCGAGAAGAAACAAGAGCACTTGTGAAGATAAGAGTACAGATTATGTCATTTGGCCGGTAGGTTGAAAAATACAGTAAAAAAGGGATGTAACTTTTTGTGTGACGTACCTTATCAAGCAGCATCTCAAATCAAGTATTTTACTGACTTGAAAAACGCAACTACAGAAGCACCAGCACAAAATGTATTACAGTCATACACCTCTAACTGGAACACCTTACTTTTGAATTTGCGCCTAATCTAAAAGTCTTTTGCAGACAATTTTTGAGTTGAAAGATAGCGTTTTGAATTCTGGTTTTGATCAACTTAAAAGGTCTATTCATAGCATTTCAGATTGAGCGCAAAATTTGAGCCGCAAATTCAAAATTAAGGTGTTCCAGTTAGAGGTGTATGACTGTACGTAATAACAGTGGTTTGTATCAGTCAATAAATTCGTTCATTGTTCTCGATTTCCAAACTCGGTAGGTAATTACGCTGCTGATAACGAAAAGCAAAGAAACCAAGGTACGGTTCACAGTACGAGTAAACGGAGAAATTGTTTCAGAAATATATTTTATCGACATTAATATCAGTCCAACGAGATGAATAAATAATTGGAGGGCTAAAATGATACAAATTAAAGTTTTAAAATTGAAAAAGTGCGCGAAATCAAATATTCTATAATCTATAAGATAATACGATAGATTAGGTAGCATATTAAATAGTATAAGAAAATTGGTTTTCTTTATTTTTCCGAAAAAAATTTTTTTTTCAAGAAGTAGATATTTTGAAACTGGACATTATAGAAATTACTATCGAAATTAAGCAGAGTGTAAAACACGCCATTTCCGACGAGCCATAACGTGGGCGGTAAAAATATCACTGCATTTATTCTTTTTTGAGTTGTCAATATAATAAGAAAATTTATTTTTGGTAATAAATTTGGTAAAAATCATAAAATCTTCTATTTTGAGAAATTTATACCAAAAATAAATTGTGCTAAACCGGATCCATAGGTCTACACAAAATGATAACATTTTGAAATTTACCTGTTTTCGAGAACGAGGAATTTTGTGCTCCAGAAATTTTACTTTTGTCTTCAGATTTATTATATCTTAGTCGGGTTTCTAGGTCTTCCAGTTTCGATTCTAATTTTTCTAGTTTTTCACTTATTTCTGTATTTTTTTCGTTTGTCCGATAGTTCATCTAAAATTTTCAGTTATTATTGAATAATTACAAAGCTATAATTAGGAACAATTTTTAGAAATTTAGTTAAGAAATGATTGGAAAATGTTTTTAAGAGTTTTATCGATAGAAAAATTTCGTCGTCAAATAAACCTTTTTTTACTTATCCGATTATGAATAATTTCAAAACCGGATATACTGAAAATGGGAAGATGATGATAATAAAAAAATATTTTAAGCTAGTTTCATTTAAGATGCTAAAGTTTTTTTTACTATAATTTATTTAATTTTTCTTACCGACATCCATTGCGTTTCTATATCTAGTTTTAGTCTACTGAATTCAGAATTTCGAATATCGTCATGTTCATGCATGTCAGTTTCTAGCCTTTCCACCCTAAAAAAATTGTATTTGATTTGTAATTTTACCGGTTGGTTATTTTACCCGTCATGAAAAATAAAAAGCTTATTACCTTTCATTGTGAATACTACTGGTCATTTCTATAGTTTGTCGATTTTTTTCGCTTTCACTTTTGAGATTTCTTAGTTCTTCTTCGCAATTATACTAAAATATATTTTAGCATTGTTTTTTAGATCAGTTTCATATAAAAAATTTCCATGAAATTCTGCCGATCAGATCGGCCCGATCTGCATGGTTTGTAAAAATGTAGAAAAAACTCAATAATCAGTATTTATTTGGGATTTAATACTTTTATTTCATACAAATATTTATGGCGCTTATTTTAATATGATTATCGAGAAAACAATTTATTAAAAATTTTATTAGTCAAAAAACTCGGTGGATAATTCTCTACAAAATACGTTAATAGGAAAAAAAAATTTGAACATTCAAATATCGACCCTATATATATTCTCTAGGCGAGTCTGAGCAGAAAAGCAGCTTACGATTTTTTGATAGTTTAGTTTTTCAATATCGAAAATTATGTTTTTGGATTTTCTTTATAAAATGACTAAAATTTAACTGTTGAAAATTTCGAAAAAAAAAATTCAAAATTTTTTTCTCTTCTTTATAGTTATCTGAACGAATATAAGACTAAAAAATTAAAAACTTTAAACAAAACTCATTTTGGAGTAAGATTCCATAGCATTTTGAAAAAATCGTTATAAAAATTTGAAATGGAATTGAAATTACCTGAATTTTCTTTATTAAATTATCAAAATATTCATGTTGACTTTCCAGCTGTAATTTGAGTTCTCTGATAGTATCTGAACTCGAATTCTTTTCTGGTTCAGATTCTTCATTTGATTTTGAATCTGACATTGAGGCCAAACTCAAGGTCGAATTTAATCCGGAATTGGAAGAGGATTGAGGGAGGAAATTACCTTGATGGCTTTGGAGACTTTGATGGCTAGCAGACAAATTTGACTGAAGGTCGGAAGATTTCATAGATTCATTTAGAATATTTCCATTTGGATCAGATTTAGCTTTTTCATCGGCTGATAAGGGATATAATAATATAAAAAAATGGGTTCCTCAAAGTTTAAAAAATGTTTCCGAAATTGTTTTAAATTTGCTTATAAAATTTGACTCAAATCGTGAGAAATATTTTGGCTGTGCAAATTTTATGGATCAGCCATTAAATGTTTTCAAGTTTTAGCTATATTCTGATTGGTCGAAATCTAAACCGATTGTTATCAAGGTTGTTATAAATTTTTGAACTCAGTTTTTTACGTTGATTTCGAATATGTTAATCGACATAGTTTTATAAGCAAATTGTCTTTTGAGAGTTTTTTTATAGTCAAAAAATGTTTGGGTTCTTGAGAAATTATTTCAAATTTTTTTAATAATTGATTTGATAAGAATATTTTATAGTTATTATCCCTTTCCTAGAGTTAAACTGATCCTTTTTTGCTCCATATTTGCTCTTTTGCGCTCCAAGTGGGCAATTCGCTGTTTCACTTTACCTTTTTGTCTCTCATACGCACCATCGACCTGTTGTTTTTGATCTTTTCTTGGATTAAGTGATAAAAAATCTTTTTTCAATTGTTCTAGTTTTTCATAAAGTAAAGTTTGCTCCTCCGCATTTTTTCGAATTTGATGTCGAAGGGCTTCATCTTCTTTTTGCTTATCTTCAAGCCTGAATATAAGTTTTAGTCAACTGCAAAAATTAATTTTTAATGCATCTTATTTCAGTCTCAAATAACCGAAAAAAGTAATGAAAAATAATGTTTTTCATATTGTATTTCTTAAACCCGCTACAAATTCGTCGAGTTTTATTGGATTATAAAAATAGGCTACCCTTTACGAATTGAACGGTTCAATTTGAACCTGACGCTCTTAGAAAATATCAAAAACGTATTTATTTACGTTTACGTGTCTCTGAAATTTAAAACAATATTGAATCGCTAAAAATTAAAAACTTTATTTATCTGACTGTAAATTTCATCAAATAAATTTAAAATTATTGTAACATTGGATTTTCCGACTAGTTTCGTTTTTTTATTAAAACATTTTCAAGAGGTTTTTTTTAACAAAATAATTCGCAGTTTTTATCATCAGTTTCTATAATTTTTTGAGTGAATCTTATTCGATATAGATTTTTATAATTATTAGCCCACTACGACCAAATATGCGCTACCGTAACGGTAGTACCGTTATATTTCACCTCATGCGCTACTGAGTTAATTCACATATTTTAATTATTTATACTTTCGAATTTCAACAAAATTTTGCTGTGCTCAACATTTTCAGTCAAAAGTGGTGATCCAAAAATATGATATATCCCTTTATTGCCCTCTCCGACAAATTTGGTTCCTCAAAAACACGGGGGGTGAGAAAACCACACGTCCTTTGAAAACGAGTCATCCGATTAGGTTCTTAGATAGCTCAAACTGTGGACAAATATCTAGTGAATAATACAAAATAAAAATTGGTTCAAATCAGACCATTGTTTCTATTTTTTCTCAGACCTTTGTTTATATTTTTTAACAAAAACTAATAATGAAACAATTTCAGTAATCTTAGAAAAAAAAAATCATTGGTCCTATTACAAACAATATTTTAATGTTTATATCAATTAGATGACTCGTTTTGAAATGAAGCGTCGTTTTCTCACACCCCCCGTGTTTTTGAGGTACCAAATCTGTCGGAGAGGGCAATAAAGGGATATGATATATGGATAGGTAAAATAACATCATGGAAAATATTAAGAACAAAGTGTTATAAATCATTAAAATTCATCTAGAGCAGGGTTGTAAACGGGATCATCCCGACAAGATTTTTAATCCTCATCCCCATTTTACACCTATCTTTTGCTTAAACCTATATTAAAAGGGAGTGGAAAGCTTCGAGAATCCAACTTTTTTAAAAATCTGATCTCGAGTGAATCGACCAGATTTACGTTTGCTTTGACCCTCATTTTTGGGCTGTTATGAGCTGTTTTCTGCTTATACCGAAAACCAATCAATTACAGCTCCTAAATAATGGTCAAACCTGAACGTAAATATGAAGAGTGGAAAGCCCCCTTCTGAGATATGTTTTAGTCAACTTTTGTCGTTTTTCTGCCTTTTTTATAGACTGTCTATTTTTCACAATTTTAGATGGAAAAAAACGACAAAAGTTGATATATAAAATACTAGTATATTCATACATACATATTTAAATTCACAATAAAAACTTGAGTGTTGAATTAGGTTGAAATCCTCGACTCTGATTGGTTTAAATTTCGACCAATCATAATCGAGCTAAAACTTTAAAATTTTGAAAGAAATCTATATGCGAAACCGGCGGAAAATTTCACCTAAGATGTATATATACAGAAATGTTTGAGGCATTAAAATTAGAACGACCACAGACCGCCTTTATTTGTACCTATTACTATTATGGTACTTGCTCGGCATTTTATATTACTTTTCAGATTTGGGTACTTGGTGTTATTTCCTGCTTATTTTATGCAAGAAGAAATAAGACCAAGTGACCAAATCTGAAAAGTGACATAAAAGACCCAGCAAGTACCGTAATAGATATATGGATATTTTTTGTTTAACTCACGATTTCCATCTAGTTAAAATATTATTTGTCGATAAAATATTATGCCATGACTTTGATTTTTCTCTGTCCAATCCCATAATAATTTTGGTTCGGTCAAATTTATCTAGTTTCATTTTATTTCTCAATAATTTCGTGCTTTTGTAGAAAAAGGTGTTTTTGTGGTTGAATGACTATTAAAATAAACTATCGAATACTGTAGTTAAAGTACTTCTAAATTGACTCACCTATTTAACGAGTGATAAAATTAGATATTATTAATCCCCTAGTGCAAATATATTCCAAATGCGCAAATATATAACTGCGAAAGAAATATATTTTTCATCAATTTTGATCGCCTAATGGATGGATAAACGGCCCTCGCCGGACACATCCGGAATATTTGAAAAATACAAACGTCGCAGCCAATCAAAAGCTATAATTTACGAATAAGCCAATGAAATCGGCTCAAATTTGGGCGGCCAGCCAATAACATTCTGGCATTTCGCACTTTTCAAATATAAGGATCTGTCCGGCGAGGGTCTCTAATATATATACCAAACCTTATATCTTGATAAATAAGGTCACGTGTTATTTTTGGTCTATGCTGTCAATGTTAATTTATTTTTTTTGAAACTGACCAATCAGAGCCCGATAGAAAACAAAATTTCTAGCTTAAGTTATTCTCTTCTTGTATAGTAAATAGGGTGTCCAAACCGTTTACATTTCGACTCTTGGAAATGACTTATCCGATGAAGTTCTTAAATAGCTCAAAATGACCAGATATATTCAGATAAAATAAAACAAAAAATAAAATCTGACCATTTTGTTTCTACAAAAACTTTTGATAATACTATAATAACTATATAAACTCGAGTATAAAGTTTTTTATCTTATGTTTTTGATTAAAAAATTAAAAGAAAAGTCTGATTCAGACCAACTTTTTACTTTGATTTTTCTCTCAATGTGTGGTCATTTTGAGCTATCTAATAACTCAATTGGATGAGTCGTCTCCAAAAGCCAAAATAAGAACGATTTGGACACCCTATTAATTATCGAGAGTCACTTTGTTTAAGAAAAAGATATTTATTAACTTAGCAGAATGGGAAAATGCATACAGGGTATAAATTTAGACAAAAATATTAGATAAATAGCTCGTAGGTTGAGTTAACTCTGTGACGCATATATTGGGCAAAATTTCTGACCAAATCTACATATCCGTTTCTCAACCGGAGTGACCCTTCTTTAGTAAATAGAAAGTCACTATGGTTGGAAAAAGGATATGCGCCGATAAGAAAATGTACCAGGGTATCATAGAAAGTCTGAAGTCTAAAATTGATTTTTATCAAAAATATTTTTTTAATTTTTAAAATGTTTTGATTCTTAATTCTCATTAAAGTTGATCGAAAGTACTAGCTTCAACATAAATCTCTTACATTACATCTGTGAATTAATCATAAAACTCCAAGATTTCAATGGTGACAATATCACGTAATAAAAGTATGGCCCCTGAAAATGATAGACTATAGACTACACTGGAACACTCTATATATAATTTAAAGAGTTTCAATTTATATTTAAACATATACATTACTCAAATAATTAAAATGATTCACAAAGTTTTATTGAAAAAATGAACTTTGCTAAAATTGATTAATTCTGTTTCAAATATATTCAACATGGAAAAATTCATTTAATTTGCTAAAATTAAATTTTGGCCATCAATATAACTTACGAAAATAATAAGATTTTAAAAAGTGGGTTAACGGTATCCTAATTCCCGGTCCTAATTTGACATATTCTCGATGAATATCAACCAAACAGGGCTTCAGGATATTATTCAGATGAGCACTTTGTAGAACTAGCTTTTCAACTTGCGAAAAAAATATGCCAAAACTTTTTTTATGACCACACTCCTTCACACATAAGGCGACACAAGAGCCATCTAAGCCAAAACGGAAAATTCTATTCTCCCAGGTTTTATTTTGAAATAAACCCAAATTTTGACATAAGCTGTATAATTAGTGGCAAACTTCATACAAGCGCTCTTGGTCGATAAGTGCTAATTTATTCTTTAAGGAGTACTGGTCGCATTTTAAGCGCAATAAACAGGGTTTTTCAGCGCGCCTCAATGAAGTACTAGAAACAGCACGAACATATGTAAATTCAGTTTAGGGATAATTGAACATTAATCTTGCTTTCACAAAACAAATCGAAGGCCTCTGATTGGCCGACCAATCAGGAACGACCTTTTAAAAGTGCACTACTTTTCACTTCCAAAGCTACTCCTCCCTGAGTTTTGAAGATAGAGAATACTTTTATAGCTTTTATTGACTACAGAGAACGTGCGCAGAACCCAAAGTTCAGTTTTAACTTCAAAAAAAATTTGATCCGGCGCTTAAATAGCAAAAAACTGTTTTTTGGCCTTATTTTGAGTGCCTCGGGGAAAATACTACTCCTCCCTGGATTTTGACGGCAGAAAACCTAAAACTGGTATGTATGACGAATCCTTGAGGATACGCGCAAAAGCCCCTAGTTCGACAATTTTGCATTTTTTGTATTCGTCTTTTTGGAAACCGCGATTCAAATTCTCAGAAATTTCAAAACTTGAAAAAATCACACTGAATATGTTCAAATCGCGATGAAAATACTTTTTTTATGACAATGAAATAAAAAGACATCTGATCAACTTATTTTTGTCCATATTTTCAGAAAAAAACATTTTAAAACTAATCTGGAAAATTTCATGTCCGAGTTTTAAATGCGACACCAGTACTTCCCTTAATATGTAAAAAACCGTTTTTTTTGACTTTTTTCAATCGGAAAATCTATCTCCTCCTAGGTTAAATTTTCAAAATTTTCTCAAATTTTTTGCAAAAGCTAGCTCTAAACACCAGAAGCTTGATAGGAACGTTTTTTGTTAAATTTCGACCCCAAAAAAAAAATGAATTTATCAAGGTCACGTGAAAAAATTTCCGAAAAAAAAATGTGCTTCGATTTTTTTTCAAAAGTAGGCTCAAAAAGAAAGCTGGGGAAACACTGAAGAGAAAGTTGGCTTACGTCAACCCGATATTTTGAAGTTTTAGTGGTCAAATTGACATAAACGTTATTTTTGAACATTATTTTGATAAAAATACGTATGAAAAAATCCGAAAAAAAAAGAAAAATTTTCGAATTTTTTTTGTTCTTATTTGGTGTTATGTGGGCTGTCAAAAACATACGATTGATTTGGTGCATTTTTATGACATAATAACTGCAGAAATGTGGAACCGGGATACCCTTAAACCACATACTCATTTGGTAATCTATACCAGCTCGACTTTGGAAGCGCTTAAATTTTATATAGTTGCCATTATCGGATTAAATTATATTTAAAATGCTTAGCTTTTTCACATTCCTGTCTCTTGGTGCTTAAATGATTTCTCTATCTTGTTTACTTCTGAGATAAAGCAACTTTGTCGCGTCGAAATTTCGCAACATGAAAAGTTTAGATGGTTTTTGAAAGTTGAGAAATCTTCTGAAAAAAAATAACCGGCCTTTCAACCAAATCGAATTTTTGATTTAATTTTTTGTGTCCAAAAATCAAGGATTTCATTCATAGATTCGAAAAAAATTTTCTTTATTTTTGATTTTCTCACCTCAAAATATTTTCAATTTTTTCTCTTAAAATCAATTTCATTCCAGAAAATAAAAAAAATTTAGTGCTTTTTATAAGATACAAATCATAAATGAAGCTTTACTTTGACAAACAACCTGAAAATTGATACTATTTGCTAGTAGGTTTGACTTTAATTTACTCTTTGAATTTGAAGCGCTCAAAACAAAATTGTATTTATTTGACAAACAGAAAGCAAACCAATAATTTTGGTAACATTCGAAAGTATACATAAGGACAATAAATGATACAGTTCATTTGTACAAAATAATTTTTAGTTTTTTTAAAGAATAAAAACGGAACTTATTTTTGATAACTCTTATGCTGATTTGTATCACCTGGAAGAGCAAAACGATTATCGGCGGGATATTTACACCATCCGCACAGTCAAATATCCTAAAGTGCGGCTTGCTGTTAATTAATTCGGAGAATTCAATCAATTTTCAATTAATAAGAAAAATGGAGATACGTCCGTAAGCATCCCCACTTTTAAACAGATGTTATTTTTATCTGATTTTTTCAATTTTTTCTTAGAAAGTTATTTGCTAAAATTCTAAGAATTTATTCGTGATTGAATACCAACCGAGAAACACATATTTGGATCAACACCGGTGGGTAATTAATCAGTGAATTTTAAAATATTAATTCTGAGATAAATAAATAAAAATTCAATTACTTTTGAAATTAACTAAAGTTGAACTAAAACAACAGTATTATTTCAAAAAACCCCATTATTTATAATTATAAATACTATTGATTTCGAAGATAATTTTAAAACTATTAATTAATAATATGATAAGAGTGATATAATTAATTAATTAGAGTACAATTTATTTAAAATAATAATGAAAGTAAATTAATTATTAAATAATTAAAAAGACAATTTATTTCACAAATTTAATTAGGTGCAATTAATTGAATAAATTAATAAAGTTACATAATAAAAAAAATAATAAAAGTACAATTAATTCTTAAAATAAATAAAAGTCTAATTAATTTTAAAATTAATAAAAGTGCAATATTTTTTAAAATTAATAAAAGCACAATTATTTAAAAAAAAAATAACAGTACATTAATTATTAAAATAATTAAAATGACAATTAATTTCACAAATTTAATTAAGTGCAATTGATTTAATAAATTAATAAAGTTACATTATTTAAAAAAAATAATAAAAGTAAACTTAATTCTTAAATAATAAAATTTCAATTAATTTAAAAATTAATAAAAGTGCAATTAATTTAAAAAATTTAATAAAATAACAATTATTTTAAAAAGTTATCAAAGTACAATTAATTTAAGAATTTAATAAAGTTACAATTAATTTCAAAAATTATTAAAAGAGCAATTAATTCTTAACATAAGTAAGTACAATTTTCTCAAACAAATATAGAATAATAAATTTTTAAAATTAAATAAAAAATTAATTTCGAGAATAAAAATGAAATTGAATGTTGAAAATAATAAAAAAAACATTAATTTGTTGCTTTTAATAATAAATATAAATACAAAAATTTCGAGAATAAATAGACAAAATATAATTATTAATTGAAAATGAAAACTTCAGACTGTTATTGCCTATTAAAGTTTTCTTGGAAAAGTCTTCAATAATTCCCGACATCTATAATTATAGACTATAATTAATAATAAGACCAGAAGTAAATTTTAAAATTACCGCCAATTGAGAATTTCAGTTTAATTTTGGATTGCTAATTATGCTAATTAAGATTGTACCCGTGTTTTATGAAAGTATATTTGAAAGTGAAAACTGCAGACTGTTACAGCATATTTAAGTTTTCTCGAAAAGTCTGCTATATTTTCCAACATCTGTATTTATAATTAAACTTTATAAATTACCGCCTATTATGAATTTTTGTTAAATTTTTATTTTCGAAATATAAAATATCTATTAATAAATAAAAGTCTTTATCTCGCCGAATTAAGGACCTTACGGAGTGGGATCATACGAACTTTGGTAACCGTAAGATCCCATTTTTGCTATTTTTTAGCGATATCACACACCGAAGTGGGATCTTATGGACATCTGAAATTTTGATCCCGGAGTGGGATCTTACGAACTTTGGTAACCGTAAGATCCCATTTTTTCTTGTTTTTAGCGATATCACACCGGAGTGGGATCTTACGTACGTTGAGATTTATTTGGCCCGGGATCTTACGGACGAATCCGAAAAATGATTCTCAAATTTTTCTGTTTGATTTATTTTTTCTCGCCGCGAATACGAATCAAGAACTCTTGCGCTTAATTAGCAGTCGCATAAAACTAAAACATCACCGTTTTTCTTTAAATTATCAAATTACGTCAATTTAACGTTTTTGAAAGTAAATCGAGTAAAAAAATACATTTTTCGTAAACATGAAAACGTTTTTAATTATTTTTTTATCTGCGAAAAATTGTTTGAACTTCAAAATTAGTCTAGTATATCGACCATAAACTTACCCAGGAAGAAAAATATGATTTTCAAAGTTAGCTGGTAATAAATTACACACCACTGAGTTTGGTCGTTGTTTAGAATTTCTGAGCATACCCGTTAAACTAGTTTATTTTTTGCTTAGTATCGTTAGATTCAGGGGGTAGTGTAAGGCTGGACAGTAAGGCTGAAAATCAGATGTAGTACTCCCCGGTCGTCCAGTCCCAAAAAACGATTGGTGATAGTCTCGTTGCTTTTCTACGTTCGGTTCTCCTACTATAGAGCGGTGAAGTCAAAAACGGAGGTACCAATTTCTTTTTAATTAAATACCCAATCAGCTTCATTTTGCGTTAAATTACGCGGATTATTAATGCGCAAAACTTGTTTGTTGGACTTGTTTAATACTAAGTCAGACTTACAGGCTAACCTTTTTTGCGGACACTACCTCTTTAAGTTATTTGAAATCTAAAGCATTTTAAAATTTTTGCACATTTTTCGTCAAAAATGTTTTCTGGTTTTTTAATTGAATTCTCCGGGTAAAAAAATCGATGGCTACTTTTACTTTTTCATATATGTGCCGAAATATTTATTAAGCTTTTTTGGTAATGATATATTGGATTTTTTCGTCTATTTTTTTGTAATTATTTTAAAAGTTTTTTGCATATCATGGTTTTTTATTCACTTACGAAAGTTGACTGATTATCGAATTTAATTCAAAAAGCTTTTAAAAATACATGCACGATTATCGTTATATCGTATTTTTTGCTTATTTCTTTTAATATTTATTCAAATTGGCAAAAACCGATAAAACCATAAAATAAAAAACCATGACTTTTCTTCTAAAAAGCTTTTTGAATCAAATTGAATATTCAATCAGTTAAATTTGATAAGTGAATAAAACCGTCTCCGAAGAAAGTCACGAACTTATTCGAAAATATTTTGATTGTGCGGATGCAATGAATTTCTGTGTGAAAAAAAGATCCATATCCCCCTTTCACACTTTTCTTAATATTTGGGCCCTACTACTAGAAAACACACTCAGTTTACTACACATGGCCCAAATCGTAAGCAGAGTGTGAAAGCGCTACAAATCCGGGTTACATTTTTTCAAATTTTTTTCTGAAAATTATGTTTTTCAAAATCGTCCGAAAATGCACCATTTTCCAAAAGTGCCTTATTGTCCGAAATTGGAATTTTTTTTGAACAATTATAAAGCTTATTTATTTAAAATGAATAATTATCTAAAATAAATAAATAATTTATCTAAAATTTAGAGTCAAACACTTCAAACGCCTTTCTTTAATAAATCAATAATAACCATAAACTTCATCTATTTTTTCTTACAGAAACTTTTCGCAATTCTCTTGCATTCTCTACAGCTAATTTTGTGGAATAATCATAAATGCTTATTTACGGATTGAGTCATAAAACTTCAAGTGCCTACGCATTTTATTACGAAAATATTATTCTTGGAACAAATTCTCGGAATCGTCCGACAAAAAACTTTCGGGATATTTGGTCTCCCTGTAGTACAGGGCCTGTACCTCCATTTTTTGACGTAAATCTCTCAAAATTGACCAAAATTTTTTATGAATATGCATGTACAGTCCACTCGGAGGGCACCGCTAAAAGCGTGGGATGTAATGGGGGGCTCTGGTTAGCTGCTTATTAAACATCATAGGAAACGATGACTGATATTTTGCGACGAACGTCGCTACGCCCCGATTTGATTTTTTTCGATAATTTTAGAACTTTATTGGAAAATATTTTGAACAATTGTAGGTCAAAATGGATTTAAAATTACCGAATGTTTCAAAATAAAAACAGTTTTTCTCTATTAATAAAATTTTAACTCACTGTTGATTTGTCATTTGAAATAAATTCTTTCCAGTAATTTCCAATTCTTCTTGAGTTTCTGATGTTGCTGATGAATCGGACAAAAGCCCTTTTCTGAAAAAGT
>SCLH01001182.1:167276-179508 GCA_004367855.1 Oikopleura vanhoeffeni | reverse complement strand
GGAATAATTTACACCATATAATAATGTATAAATTATAGGGTGCGCAGCGGTAAACCTACAGAGAAAACTACAGTAGTTGATACAAATTCGTTGGCCCCACGGGGGTTGTTGACCCAGAAAAAACGATTTTGGGGACAAAAAAAAAATTTTTGGTCGTCTAGTGGTCAGAAAATGACATATTAAAACGCCTATTCAGAGCACTAACTTCGACTTTTAGTATACAAAACTCAATTTACCTAATTTTTCAGAGGTAGGGCCGTTGTAACAAAAAAATTTGCTAAATTTTGAAAAAAAAAATTTTTGTAAATTTGTGAAATTTTTTTTTGTCATTTCGAGGAAAAATTTTTGCAAAGACTGACTCTAAATCTTTTCCCAGAGGGTCTCAAATCTTTTTTGGTCACTTAAAGATGTCAAATTTTCAGGAGAACACGAAAAACGTATTAGCTAACCATGTCGGAGCTTGCCGAAAGGTGAAACCGGTAATTTAAACCAATAACTGGTGTTATCACCGGTAAAAAATCCGATTTTTATATTTTTTGCATTTAAATTCTGCTCAAGATTTTTCTAAAGAAATCCATTTTTCGATGATATCGAGGGTTTAAAAGTTAGAAATTTGCCCGCTGCGCATCCTAGTAGATATAAATTTAATTTTTTAAGTATTATAGCCTATAAAATTTATAGGCTATAATACTTAAAAAATAAATGCTGGTCTCGCGGTTATTTAAACATAGGTTATCCTGCTAGAGGGCGCCAAAGTGGTTAATTTGAAGGATTTTCATCTTAAAACGGATCTTCCGTATAATAATTATAGGATTGAAGGTAACAAAATATTTCAAGGTATCTCTTTTCTTTAGATTAACTGACTTCTCCAGCAAAAACCGTATAAAATATCATTATTGAATAAACACAAAAGTATCTTTTAATGAGAATTTTGGAATTATTAGTTTTGATAACAGACATCATCTGCTTTAGCAAAAAAACACTTTTGGTGGTGGTCATCCGAAAACATGCGATCAATTTTAGGTTTTTTATTTTAAAACGGATCTTTCATGCCTTTTGTAATCGGATGTTAACTAACAAGTGTCTGTTGTCAAAACTAATAATTCCACAATTTTCTCATGCAAAGTTACCCCTGTGTATATTCGTAAAAGATTATCTGTTACCTATTAAGATTTTCGCTGGAGGGGGTTGGTTGACCTAAAAACCAGAGCTACCTTAATCTTTCGTTACCTTTTAATCCTACAATTACTCTACAGAATTCAAGTCTTATTCAATTGCCTTGAAACTTAATTCACGCTGGATAAGTTCGGTTCAAGTGCTTAGAAAATTATTATCTCATGAAATATCTTAATATTATTTGGTACAAGTTTGGAGGCCTTTTTATTTAAAAAGATAAACAATGAACTTTTCGTGGAATATTAAAATCTTTATTTATTAATAAAATAACAAATTTTTATACGATTAATTTGTTTATATACACGAGGATTTTACACGGCGGCTCAGAGCATGTAAAAAAATAATTTATCATGTTCCGAATGACGTTAATATAGTTCGTGTAAGCAAAAACATCAAAAATATTTATTAAAAATTAAAACTGAATTATTTATAATTGTTGTTCTCAAACTTTTCGGACGCTTAACCCTTGCAGCTATTTTGGACAAAAAAGTACATAAGGAAAAAACGGCCAATTTTCAAAGATTTTTCTGTTTGCAAATACCATAATAATGTGGCAGATATTAATTAATTATTTTTTTATGAAATTTTGTTCAAAATCGACTTTTCAGAAAAAATTTATCATGTACCGAATGACGTTAAGGGGGTAGCAGCGATGTGGCAGATTGGTAAATTTTTTCGGATTGATTTATGAAAGAAAAAAATGAGACAAAAAATTTTTATATTTTTTATCTTCAATAAAAGTGTTCATTCTAATTGCCATCATCCTCTAAATTACTAGTTTTTTTGTACAACTTTTGTTGCGCGAGCGAGAGTCAACATTTACTAATGTGTTGCTGTTTTACAGGGGCAGCGCCCAATATCCCGATTTTTTCTTGAAATCACGATAAAAACCTACGCATTTCACGATTTTTAGCTAAAACTCTCCCGTGCCCATATCGCCCGAATTTTTTTGAATTATTCTTAACAAATTTTTGTTGCGTCATGAACGTCTTTTCAAGATTGAATTTCCCAAATTACTTTTCAACTTTATTTGATGCGTCGATGAGAACTTAATTTACCTATTCTAGTGATCCAATTCATTTCGATCTACTGTAAAACTCCTATAAAATTGAAAAAATCATACATTACATCATTGGAACGCCTTACGCGTTTTTGAACAAATTTTTTATTTCCGTCCAATCGCCGAAATTTTATGTCGAAAAACTTTCGGCGATATTGCCCCCCCCCTGTACTATGTTTTCCTAAAGGGCTTTTGCTTTACCGAGAGTCGCCCATTTTGTGTCAAAAACACACATATTTTTTAACTTCTTCTCTAGAATTGATATGAATGAAAAATTCGAAATTAATTACAAAATACTAAAAAAAAAATTATATCCCTAGATTGACTTATTTGTCAGTTAACAAATTAGAGACGGTATTTCCGCTTCGGAAGTTGAAAGTTAACTTTTTTTTGTTGTTATTTCAAATTGCAAGAAAATGCATTTTTGGAGCAGAATTTAAGTAGAAAAAATATAAGCGAAAAATACCAGTTTTATTTTTGATGCATGTTTCTGAATCCACCCAAGGGTGATGGATTTTGGTTCCAAATCAATTGATGGACACGGTCCATATGATTTTTAAAGAATATATGTAATGATTCATTACTAATAAAAATTTGAAAAAAGCGCAGGCATTTTATACGACATTTTACAAATGTAAACAGGATGCCAATCTAATATTAATCCGAAAAAAACAATTTATGTTAAAATTCGAAAATAACCGGTATAAATGAAACTTTAGAAAATGCTAAAATGAAATTTCAAATATCGATTTTTTTAATTTTGAACAATTTATGAAAAAAACACATTTGATGCACCGAGGATGAGTGATCTAAATTGGCATCATTTAGCCCAATTCCGCATCACGTGCTCAAAAGTGTTGCCCATTGTCTCACTGTTTCCATTGGTCACTGTTGCCATTGGTCTCACCCACTGTATTCATAAAAACGCGAGCTCCTGTCCTTTTTACTAGTTTTAAGCCAATTTTTTTATTAATTCGGCTTTGAAAAACAACTCATGCGAAACGATTATAGATAGCTCCAAACTGAGCATGCATATATTGTGAAGAATAAAATTAAAAAAATTAGTTCATCGATCAATTTATTTTATCTTTCTCTTAGATTACTGAAATTGTTAAATTACTAGTTTTCTTAAAAAAATGGTAACAATCGTCGGATTCGGACCAATTTTTTAATTTCAATTATGACCTATCTGTGCTCGTTTAAGCTATCTAAATATGGATTCAATGGATGAGTCGCTTAGCAAAGTGAATTATATAACATTTTTAGCTAAAAATCTAGTCAAAAGGCCAGGCCCCCGTTATCGATATGTAGGATGCGCACGACGGGCAATTTCTAACTTTTAAACGTCGAACATTAACGAAAAACGGAAGAAAATCTTTTAAGATTAAGCAGAATTCAAAGGCAAGAATTATGAAAAATAAAAAAATGATTTTTTTACCGTGTAATACGTGTATAGTGTTTACATTACGGTTGCCACCATAAAGTAACGTTTTTCTGCCCGGAAATCGTTTTTTCTGGTCAACAACCCCCATGGAGGTCAACGAATTTCATCAACTACTGTAGTTCTCGCTTTGTTTACCGCTGCGCACCCTATCTATAGCGCCTTTCAAGAGCATTTCCAGCCGTTCGCCTCCTCTAAACAAATTCCTTTTTATCGTTTCCCTGCAAATTTTTTTACCATAATTTTGATTTAATGCTTCCCTAGAATGTTTCGAATTAACACCCTCTTATGCGGGTGTTAATTTTTACGTGTCAGTTGTCGAACTAGTCTCGGTAGACAGTAATGGTTGTGAACAATCAAGAAATTACTCGCTGAGTGTTGAGCTGATAAACTGCGCGATGAATCAAGATACTGGCCGCTCTGAAGCTATTCTAAAACTGTAAAATCGTGCATGCGTCCGATGTATCCGGAGGATTAATGAAAGTGTGATTTCAAATACCAGATGGAATGTTATGAAATATTACAACATTATAAGGTAAGAAATACAAGCGGAAATTAATTTAGTAGTTTTTTAGGTTCGACAGATTTACTGGTCATGTCATGGATGTCACCACAGACGAACCGTGATGATTATCACAATCGGTTTTGAGCATCAACTGGCGAAACTAAAAACCTAAAGCCCAACATTTTTTGATTTGTTTTACTTTTCCGGTTAACCGGTATTATTGTTTGATCCGTTATTTGCGATGATTTCGGTTGAGGGAGAATATGAATCATCATCGAAGATCTAGATTGTCATTATGAAATCTCCAGTCAAACATAATCTTTCAGCCATTGTATTTTTCAGCAAAATTTGTGGTTCTTGGAGTTTTTTATTGTCTGTTGATGCAAAATCCGTTCGAATATCTTGTCGTTCCAAATGAGAGTGTCAACCTCAGCTGGTTCTAAAAAAATTTACCTTAATTTATACATTTCATTTCATTCTCGATTGGTCATTTAAAAATCTCGCATTTTGAAAAAAAAATTTGAAATTTTTTCTGACCTAGAATTTTCGGTTCAGTTGAATGCGCCAAACCGTTGTGTTATCTCATAGCGTTCGTCTACCGACTCCACATGGATACAGTCAAATCTGTCGTTAAAAAACAACCTTAAGGGTAGTGTCTGTGAAAGTTTCTGAAAGTAGAGACTATACTAAATCGACGAAAAAAATATCTGATAGTTTCCACTTTTCATAGAGTGTTTTCCACCAGGGGCGCACACTTACATTTAGGCATTTTTCTGTTAGTACATATCAATCAGTTCATTTCAAGGAAAATTAATCTATACTAACGATAATACTCCGTTAAGTTTTTTTAAAACTTAATACGTAGATGACCTCAAATTTGATTTTGTCACTAGTACATTTCTGAGAAAACTGACTCACTAATCTCTCTCTTNCGCTCCCCTGTAACACAGCCAAAAATTTATAAATGTTACTTCTCGCCGCAACAAAGTTGTAAAAAAATTGTAATCTTGAGAATGATGGCATTAATCGAAAAGTTTATAAATATAATCGTTATTTGAAGAGATGACTTATTCAGGGTGTATTGCAGTATATAATAGCTGGGCAGAATAATCGGAGTTTGGTTCATTTTTGAGTTAAAAATCGAAGATTTCTAATTGTCTTCATCTTTTTCAGTTTTGAACGCAATGCCAACTTCATCTAAAATCAACAGATGAATAAAAAAACTTCAAATTTAATTTTTTACTTTCTGGTAGACTCAGTCCGTTTGCTGCAATATCGACATATCCTCCTCTTACATACGCGGAACTTTTGGATCTCTGAAATCGAAAGCCAGCGTCGTATTTTTCTTTGCATTTTTGCTCGTGTCTTGAAATAAAATTTATTTGTTGTAATTTATTTCAAGTAAAATATGAAGTTTTTCGTAAATATAAAAAGAACCGCACAGCGGATCCACATGGAACTTAAAATTCTCTCAAAATATTAATTGAAAATCATAATTTTTAACAAATTTAGTCTGGTTTAGAGGAAGTTCCTTTTAAAAAACTACCGGAGGGTACATTTGTTTTTTTCATATTATCAGACAATCACAGCTCAGGGGGTACCGTACAACGGCCGATTATGTACAACAGCCGATTATGTACAACGGCCTGTAGTACAACGGCCATTGTACAACGGCCCTATTGTACAGTGGCCGTTGTACTGCAGGCGGTTGTACATAATCGGCCGTTGTACAAAATCGGCCGTTGTACGGTACCCCCACAGCTCAGTACAGTACGTGTTTTTTCTTCTTTCTCATTTCATACTCAAAATCCGAAAAATAATCCGAATTTCCAAAAAATTCTTTCTGTAACGGCTAGATATACTGCTTAAATATACGTAGCTCGAAAAAAAAGTTCAGGTTGCCATCACCGTTTGTTCAAACCCGGTGTCTCAACAACAGTCCAATCTAAATTAAAACTAACCTTTGAGGTATGTAAGGGTGGTGTCGCAAATTGAAGCTCTTCCGAGGGGGTAATCGTAGAACGGCCTTCTTTCGGACAATCGGCCTTTTTCGGTCAAACGGCCATTATTGGGGACAACGGCCTATCGTAGCAAACGGCCTTGTCGGACAACGGCCCTTGCCGTACAACGCCGCCCCGCGACAACGGCCTTGCGTACAACGGCCCCCGTCGGACAACGGCCTTGCCGTACAACGGCCCCCGTCGGACAAACGGCCTTGCCGTACAACGCCGCCCGCGTCGGACAGAACGGGCCCACTTGTCGACAAGGCCTTTATCGTACAACGGCCATATCTACAACGGCTTTATCGTACAACGCCATACGTACAACGGCCTTTATCGTACAACGGCCATAGTGTACAAACGGCCTTTATCGTACAACGGCCATATTGTACAACGGCCTATATCGTACAACGGCCATATCGTACAACGGCCTTATCGTACAACGGCCATATCGTACAACGGCCTTCTCATCGCTATCGATTACAGGCCATACTTCGTACAACGGCCCTATGTATAACGGCCATATCGTAACATCGGCCTCTTACGTACAACGGCCATATTCGTACAGCGGCCTCTATCGTACACGGCCATATCGTAACACGCCCTCTGTACAACGGCCCTAAATCGACACGCTCCTGTATTAGCACGGCCCCTCGTAGTACAACGGCCTCTTGTAGTACGACCTCCCTCAATGAAAACTCTATCCTGTAGGCATGCGGCCCCTAACTATGAACTGGGCCTCAACACAACGGTATACAGTATAGTCCTATACAGATAGCTATACGGTACAACGCCCCCAAAAAATGTGATAATATGGATTTTGATGACTTTTTAGGACAGACTCTTAGGAGAACTTTTTGATTAAAATTCTCATTTGTTTCACATTGCGACAAAATTGTCATTTTTGACACTTTGATTTTAAATTTTTAGACCAATTGATATATTTGACACTTTTCGACAAAAATTATGATTTTGATATATCGAAATGCCTGCCTAATCGTAAAATTTATCACTAAAATGAACAATGAAAACACTGGATTCTCGAGAAGTACAATGAAATCAGTATTTCTCTATTGTGACAGCTGTGATTCTGTCTATAAGGACACTCTAACGGACAATTTGGGGAAAATATGCCAAACCTACACTTTTTATTTTGGTCTGTCCCTCTATAAGACATTTGGGAAAAATAATCAAAGAGTACAATTTCAAAATTCTATAAAACACCTTTTCCGTAAAATTTTTGGGTAAAGAGCAAAAAAAAAAGGTCTTCAATTTTTTTCCAGAAAATGTGTATTTAATTAGGAAATTTTTTGAGTGAAGAGCAAAAAAAAAAAAGGTGTTCATATTTTTGGGGAATATTATGTTATTTAAATTTTGGACAAATAGCTAGGGAAGGTTTGATAAGGACAATTTGGAAATGTATGCAATTTAGAAAATTTTCTCAAATTGTCTTTATGGTTATAATTTAGGTAGTCAAACATTTCCGGCTACAAAATAAGCGGGTTCGAGTTAGCCAGTGTAACTAATTACTGTCTGAAGTTGTCTAAGCGACGTGGCGTCTAACTTCACCCTAAATTCAAAAACGTCCGCTTGACAACTTTGACAGTAATTTGTTAAGGGGTTGTACGCAAAATTGATTTTGCTATAAAATTTCGATTCTGGTTGCCGATATGTGCGCTTTTGTCAAAATGAAATTCAATTTCAAATTTTGATCGAAACTGAACAATTTTCTCCAGGAACAGCTTTTTTCGTTAGAAATTCCAATTTTTATAAAATTAGAATTTAAATTAAAAAACGAAAAATAAATATTTGGATTTAATTTTTTTTAATAAACACGCCAAAATGGAATAAAACACAAATCTTCAATTTGAATTAAAAATTGAATTCAAAACTAGAGAATTATTGCAAAAAATAAAAATTAATCTCGAAAGTTTTCATTTCGGGATATCGAAATTTTTATATCGAGAAAATTTCATTTTTCACCAATATTTAGTGAAATTCCTTACAAATATTTTCGAAAAATTTACAAAAAAATCTCGAAATTAAATGACGAAAATAAAATTTTTTTGAGAGGTGGTCGTCGCTAAATGAAGGCCCAAAAAAAAATTTCCCCAATTTCAGTTAATGGTTTTTTTATTATAAAATGAAGATTACAGGCATTGGGTATCGTTTTATTTCGATACTTGGTCAGTTTTTCGTATGAAGGCTCGGGCCGGTCCAACTAAGGTCAATTTACTGTAGCTCGTTTCTGAATGGACGAGCCATACGTCAGATTCGAAAGATTTTTTAGGTTGCAAGATTTTTTCAAATACAGGTTGAATTTTATTTTTTGTCGGTGTTTCACGCATCACTGTTATTACACAATAAATTACCTAAAATTGAGTGATGCGTGAAACACGGACAAAAAACAAAATTCATCCTGTAATTTAGAGGGCAGTCATATTTGGTCAAACAATTATACTACTCCGGCAATTGACGCATTGAAAACGTCGATTATTCGACGACCACCCGCGTGTTTAATTTTGATTTTGAAATTAAATTTTTGATAATTATCATGCATTTGCAAATTAATCATTTTCAAAATTTGAAATGTACATGTAAAAAAATTTAAATTCAATTTTAAAATAAAATTAGGTCTTTTATAAATTTTCTTCAAAAAAAACTCAATGTACAAAAATCAAGATCGAAAGTTTGTAACAAAATTAAAAAAATTGTAAAAAAAACAATTCTTATTAACTCAAAATTGTTTTCAAAATTGATTACAAAAAATTGGAATCAAAAATTCGAAATTAAGGGGGTAGGTGTCGGTTTTTTGAGCCTTTTATTAGAATTAATTTATGTTACATTAATATCGTTATGGATCAAATTGACCCAAGGAATCTCATGGTGGCTCATTATTTTTCTCAAAAACATCTAGAATATTTCAAAATTCGAATATTTTAGCTTTAACCCACGTAAAAGTTATCTACCATGAATGAAAATTTTATTGGTAAATAGACTCACTTTAAACGATCACGACATTAAATATCGAAAATGTCTTAATCGAATTCTAGAAATTTCAATTATTTTTAAGCAAAAATGTTAAACCTATTATCGAATTTTGAGGCTGATTCCAAACTTTTCATTCGGTTCACATTATAGTCATATTTCCTAGAATTCTTGGATAAAATTAAAAAATCCGAGCCGAACATAGTGACGACACTATATAGTATCTACCTAAGTCGAAAAACGGTCTTATCTGAACATCCGTCGAGAAGTTACACTTTGAAGACGAAAAATTGTAAAAATCGGCGTTCAAAAGTGATTCTATAAAATACAGAGAGCGAAATTAAAAAAATGGCCAAACATATTAGTGACCTCACTTCTCCCGTACTCTGTGTAAATTTCCAGACGCTTTGTATGTTTGGGCAAATAAAAGTATAACTTTGAAAACGCTTTGTGTGTGATATAAAATTTTTGAGTCTGAGTGTGTCATCGTTGACGAAGTAGATCGACAAACGAGTACCTCAGATTTTTCACACTGCCTTAGAATTGTTCTGAGCGTGATGAAAGTACCAAAAGCGACACACCTACCCCTAATTTTCGTATTTGAACAATTTTCAAATTTTGACAAACATTATTTTTAAAATTTTTTACAAACAAACCTTCATCAATTAAACCTAACAAAAAATTAATTCACCCATATCGCTATTCACACTTTTGTAAATATCCGGCCTCATACTTAAAACACACTACATTTCTATTCGGGACCGGAATATTCACAAAAGTGTGAATAAGGGATATATTAAATAATTGAAGAATAAAATTTTAGAAACAATTAAGATTTTGGAAAAAAAAGAATAAGCTTTTCTTTTTTTTGTCCAATTTTGATGAATTTATCGCAAGAAAATATCAACATGATAGTAAAATGACCAATTTTAACCAAAAAAATTGTCCTAAGTAGTCTGTCCTAATAAAGTCATCCAACAACAAAATATACATTTTTGGGCGGTTGTACAGCTATAGCCTGTGTTTAGGCCCGTTTTTCATTTAGGGGCGTTAGCGAAGGCGTTGTCAGTAAGGGCCGTTCTCCATTTCAGGGGCCGTTGTACGAGAAAGGCCGTTGTACGACGGGCCGTTGTACCAGGCCGTTGTCGAGGGGGCCGTGTACGCAGGCCGTTGTCGACGGCCGTTGTACGACAAGCCGTTGTCGACGGGGCCGTTGTACGGGCAAGGCCGTTGTCCGACAAGGCCGTTGTACGATAAGGCCGTTGTCCAACAAAAGGCCGTTGTACGAATTGGCCGGTGTACGGATAGGCCGTTGTACGAATTGGCCGTTGTACGATAAGGCGTTGTACGAATTGGCCGTTGTACGATAAAGGCCGTTGTACGATTGGCCGTTGTACAAAAGGCCGTTGTACGAATTGGCCGTTGTACGGAAAAGGCCGTTGTACGATAAAGGCCCGTTGTCCGAAAAAAGGCCGTTGGTCCGAAAAAGGCCGTTGCGAATAGCCGTCTACGATACCCCCTCCGAGCCATTTCCCGCCCAATGTGCAAAAGTGATTTCCAAGAAACATTTCGTAACTAACAGAACCAACTTCGCGGTAATTTTGAATTTAACAGTAATCTGATACGATCCCACCTACGCCGGACACCTACGCTTTTAAAAAGCTTCTTAAAAACACGCAGTTTCGTCTTTCTCCTTCAATTTCACCATTTATTATTTTTTTTGTGTCAGGCTCCGGAGAAGCTGACAAATAATTCAAAAGCGCTTTTGTTTTAAATTTTGCTTTCACGGAGCAAAACGCGAAAAACAAATTAAAATTTGAAATGGTCAGTTTGGAGCTCGGCAAAGTATCCTACACAGTTTAAAGATAAGTTCGAATTTGTTTCAACTACTGTAGTTCCTTCGTTAGTTTTACTGGTGCCCTCCTACTCATACTGCATCTGAAGCACAAGACTGTTTGACAATCCATAGGGAGTTTTTTAAATTTTGATTCGGCGTCTCGGGGGCCATGTCAATTTCATTTTGAGCCTAAATTTTTTGACAAAATTTAGAACCAGAAATAGCTTCAAAATAATTTTTGCTTAATACAAACATTTTAAGGATTTTGGTGAAATTTTTAACTCGGTAGCGTCAAAAGAACTAATTTTGTTTTCGTTTGTTTGGCCCGCCAAAAGCAGTAAATCTGAGTCGAAAGACAAATGCATTAGTGTGAGGCTTCTGTTGGAGTCCTGCCGAAAAAAGAATGAAAAACTTGGTGAAGGAAGATTTGATGAGGGAGATAAAAAGGTGTCATGTCTGGAGGTGTGTTTTTTAGAGTCGTTATTAAAAGCGTAGGTAGGCGTGGTGGCGGTGTGTAGCAGATTGACGGTTAAATCAGCAAATGACCGTGAGAGTTGTCGTGCAAGAGCAGAAGTTTGTTGAAGGGATATCACTCGGGGCTAGTGTTTCGCAAAAGAGCTCGGTAACTGCTCAAGAACTCGGCGGACACACCACCCCTTGAAGGAATCTTAAACATTATTTTTATTTAACAATTACAGTCCTTGCATTTTTTTAAAAATACAGAACGTGTTTTTTTTACTTGCGAATTGAAAATTGCTGTTTGGGTAACTACGGCCAATAAAAAATGATAATTAGGCGGATTATATTTTGAAACACTCGACATCGGCTTGGCTTTGAAAATAAAATTCACCTAGTTACCATTTTTTATTGGCCGTAATAACCTAAACAGCAATTTCATTGTGCAAGTAAAAAAACACATACTGTAGACATACAGTGTAGAGTCAGATGCTTTTATTAATGAAAGCTCAAAAAGATAAATTTGAAGGAACATCACAACATACTAATTAATTTAACTAAAAGGAGAACAAGTTGAAAACGTTTTTGATGTTTACATTTCAGCTTTCTAGATATGCACTCCTGTCAAATGTGTCTTTAGAGGACAAGTTAATTTTTGTCGTTTTGTCCACCTGGAAACGTGTCGTTTTCACCGTTAAAAAAATCACTTAAGGGAGTGAGGTGTCGCGGATTTGAGCCTCTTCCAAGGTCATTTCCCGCCAAACTAGCA
>SCLH01001182.1:145972-158967 GCA_004367855.1 Oikopleura vanhoeffeni | reverse complement strand
GTATCTCCTCCCTGAGTTTTCAAGGTACAACAATGATTTATGATTCAAATTAACCGGACAGAACGTGAGCAGACCAATATGAAGAGTTTTTGGATAAATTCTTTGATTTGGCTTCAGAATCACCCAAAAAAGTATTTTGACCCTATGTTAACTAGTGAAAAAAAATAATTCCGTCACTTTTGTAAGCACGTTTCTGTCTTTGATTATTTAAACAAAAATCTTGCATCCTTAAAACCAATTCAAATCAACGATGGCTCGCCCAATCAGGAACGTGCTTAAAAAAGTGACGGAATATTTTTTTTCAAATGTATCCTCTCCCCTGATTTTCAAGTTCAACAATGATTCATGTTTGAAATTAACTGACAGAACGTGAGCGGACCGCCAAGTTGAGTTTTTGGACAATTCTTTGATTTGGCTTCAAATCAACAAAAACTGTATGTTTGCTCTAATTAACCGCGTCAAAATACTGTTTTAGTGATTCTGAAGCCAAATCAAAGAATTTTTCCAAAACTCAACAAGGCGGTCTGCTCACGTTCTGTACGGTTAATTCAAATCATGAATCATTGTTGTACTTTAAAAACTCAGGGTGGAGATACATTTTTGACAAAAAGAAAATTTTCAAACTGTATCTCCTCCCTGAGTTTTTAAAGTACAACAATGATTTATGATTTGAATTAACCGTACAGAACGTGAGCAGACACCAAGTTGAGTTTTTGGAAAAATTCATTGATTTGGCTTCAGAATCACCAAAAACAGTATTTTGATGCTATGTAACTAGAGCAAAATACAGTTTTTTGGTGATTCTGAAGCCAAATCAAATAATTTGTCCAAAAACTCAACTTGGCGGTCTGCTCACGTTCTGTCCGGTTAATTTTAACCATAATCATGTTGATGACCTTGAAACTCAGGTAGGAAAATCATTTTGAAAAATAATTCCATCATTTTGTAAGCACGTTTCTGAGTGACGAGCCATCGTTATTTGAATTGTTTTTAGATGCAGGATTTTGTTAAAATATATTCAAAGAGAGGTAAAAGTTGTCCGCACGTTTGTACTTTAGCGACAAGTTGGCTATTAAACCTTAAAATGCGACGACCACCCCCTTAACACGAAAAAGTTAAATTAAGAAATGGTCAGAATAGGCAATTTCCGATTGTTTTTCAAAATAAAAAAGCAATTTCCTCATGAATTGTGATCTGATTTACATTTTATGATATTATTATTTTTATATATTTGCTGTGAATCGGTTAAGTCTTTTCCAAAATCCAAAATGATACAGGTTCGGCCATTAATATATCTTAAGAGGGTCAATGCATTTGACAAATTCACACTTTTTCAATTTTCTTTCTCTTGATGATAACTTTTTGCAACTTCCGAATTCTCGAATAATAAAACTTAACCAAACGAAAGGTGCCACTTTGAGCTCATTTCGTTAAAAATGTTTTTTTCAAATCAATAATGTTACTTTATATAATCGTCTTTTGAAACAACACTCGAAAAAGTGCGATATCGAAGGTGTCTAAATAAAGGTAAATATTTTTTTTGATTAGAAACCGTAAAAACAATCCGACTACCGTGAAAACTTTTTTAATTTCTTATATACGGTTTATAGGCCAAAATCGAATTTGAAATTAAAAACCGAAATTATACCGCATCGAAATAAAATATTATTATGAGATAAAATAGATAAATTTTGAATCCTTGTCGAGGACCGCTCATCATTGGAACTTTCCGTGAAATTACTCTTTTTATTCTTGATTGGGTCGGTTTCTGCCAAACCGTAGTTTATTACAAAAATTTTGATTAGAGTATGAAAAGACAAAAACAACGAGGCAATATTTAATAAAAAAGTCATTCTCAAATGAACATCAAAAAATATAAAAAACAAATAATATGAAAATGAATAGTCACAAAAGTTACCAAAATTGTTAAAGATATTTTTAGATGGAATATATATTGAAGGGAATATATAATAAAGTGTTTTTCACCTACCGTTAACTTAAGGGGGAATTCAGTTGAATATAGCCTATATCAGATAGGCCTATATCATATAGACAATATCTTAAAGAATAGCCTATAATAAAAGGATATACATAAAATCCACTTTAAAATAAAATATATAATTTCTCATGATAATTTAAACCCTAATTTTAACCCCTTTATGTAAATTCATGGCTTAAACTTTTTAAAAGATGTTCTGCTGGTAGACAGTCTGTCTTCCTTTATTTATTATTCATTTAGATAACTTCTATACCGATTTATTTTGTGGAGCTAAACAAAATCACCTTGAGTATCAAAATACGTATAAATATTGAATTATGAAAGCTTAATTAAAAATAAGCTTGACAACCGCTGAAAACCCGGTTGTGTCAAAACAGAGTAAATTGTAATGGGGTTTTTTCTAATTTTGGTTATTTTTATGTTTATTTTTAAGAGAAGTGTACAGTGATTCAAATGCCAATGTGGGCCCATAGACTTTGAAGCTCATAGATATTTGAAAAAATAAGCACTCTTCAGGTTATCATCATTGATTAATAATTAAGTAATTATTAATTATCTATTAAATTAATCTATAATTATTTATAATTTTGTCATTTTGACCTGATTTAAATCTTTCGATTAGTGTAATTGGCTGTCTAAACCGTGCATGTTATGCTATATCATAAAAGCTGAAATGAGAACGGTTTGACGTCCTATTTAAATAAAGAGTCACTCTGTGTTAAAAAATGAGATTTTACATCACCAAAAAAAAAACTTTATTTTCACATGAATCATATTAAAAAAATCGGAACTTATTTTTTAACATAAATCATATTTAATTCATTTATTAATTTATCAAAAAAAAAAACAACCAAGAATTGGGCAATAATTCTTCGACTTCTAGTTCGATGCAATTGATACCAAAGAATTCAATTCCGTTTTGAAAAAATAACAATATGTCTTCAACAACAAGCGCGGTATATAATTGATTACAACTGAAAAAGATTGACAGTGTTTTTAATGATGATCTGAACGCCAAACAAGATTATGATACCTTGATAAAAATTGATACATACAACGTATTGAATATCACAACTGGTTGTAAAGTCGAATTCACTATTGGCGACGAAACTTATTGGGAAGATTTTTGACTTTTTAGTGGCATTGTCACTGTGACAATTGATTCGGATAGGAAATTGTCAAATTCTTCGAAATAACACAGTTTGTTGCTGAATTGATTGGTCCTTCAATAAGGCGAGACCTTTAATACAAAAAGTTTTTAACAAACAGTTTTTTAACAAAACATTAAATTTAACCAAAACAGCATTTTCAACAAAAATAATTTTTTAACAAAAAAAGGCATTTTATAAAAAAATCCATTTGAGTATACACAAACAAAACATTCTAACAAAAAATAAACATTTTTACAACAGAACATATTTTCACAAAATTAAAATTTTGAACCTTTTAAGACGTTTGGACTCGATTGTATAAGCATAACTTATGCTGTTTCATTGAAGTTGTCGCGTTATCACGCATATTGAATTTATCTCAATCATAACATCTTCAGCTAGATTAAAAAAATTGGGCTCGAATAGCAAATTGATGCAAACTAAAGAATATATAAAGCTCTGATGTCCTTGACTGTCGTCTCTTCATGTGATTTTTGTGTCTTTGAAATGAAATAAGACAACATGTGCAAAAAATTGGCCTGGATATATTTCAGGTGACCAAATTCTTCTAGTTAGCTCACATTTTTATCATTTTTGAGTATATATACCGTATGTGTTTTTTTTACTTGCAAAATGGAATTGTCATTTAGGTGATTACGGCCAATTAAAAATGGTAACTAGTGAATTTTATTTTAAAAAGCCATCCTTTAGCCGATTTCAAGGGTTTTCAAATATAATCCACCTAGTTTAGGTGTTACAGGTTTTTCAGCATTGGAATTCTACGATATTATGGAAACTGAAAAAGTACATTTGTTCAAAATTTTTCAGAGAAAAAATCCGGGCTTCTCATGGTCGAAAATCGACTTACTCTAACTGAGAAACAGTGGTTTGGGAGTGTTCTCCTGAATCTCAGATTCCGATAAAACTATATGATATTTTTCGCGTGCTAATATTTTGGGAGATTATCATGGAGCATGTTTTACTTAAATGTGATGTAGTATATTTTTGACTTCTTTAAATTGTCTAATTATAATTTGTGATACCAACTCATTTCNCTCAGTGTGAAAGGGAGATATAGCCTATATCTTTTTCGGAACGGAACTCCATCTCAAAAACGCTTACTATCTCTATAGCGCGTGTTCGAATCCCACTAATGTTGTCTTAGTGATACAGTTTGAAAATTTTCTTTTTGTCAAAATGTATCTCCACCCTGAGTTTTTAAAGTACAACAATGATTCATGATTTGAATTAACCGTACAGAACGTGAGCAGACCGCCTTGTTGAGTTTTTGGAAAAATTCTTTGATTAGGCTTCAGAATCACTAAAAACAGTATTTTGACCGTATGTTAATTAGAGCAAAATACAGTTTTTTGGTGATTCTGAAGCCAAATCAAAGAATTTGTCCAAAAACTCAACTTGGCGGTCCGCTCACGTTCTGTCCAGTTAATTTCAAACATGAATCATTGTTGAACCTTGAAAACTCAGGGAGGAGATACATTTTGAAAAAATAATTCCGTCACTTTTTTAAGCACGTTCCTGATTGGGCGAGCCATCCGTTGATTTGAATTGTTTTTTAGGATGCAAGATTTTTGTTTAAATATATCAAAGAGACGTAAAAGTTGGTCCAACGATTTGTACTTGTGCTACAATTGGCTATCGAAAACCCCTTAAAATGCGAAGACCACCCCCTCAAGAGTTTGGCTTGGAACTTTTCAACCATGCATTTTTTGAGAATGATTAATAAATCAAAACATGAGGATCAAAAATTTATATGTGACATTTTTTTAATAACTTCCTTGATTGTTTATAGTGTATTATCTCAAATAAATATAAGGTCAAAATAAAATTTTTATAATTGTTTGTCCTGCGAGTACACGGCTTGTCATCTTTTTGTCGGTAAACTCTGCGAAAGTTATAAGTTTGATTCGACCGACATTTATATAATTTTTTCCACAAGTTAAATAAAAATAATGGTGACATGAAATGTATCATAGATTCTCATATATTTTTATCACTTTTTGGAAAATTATATGATGGTGTTTGTTATTGTTTAATTTAATTTTTACAAAGATCTCACGTTTCATTCGAGCGCTCTTGTTCATACTCTGTATCATATTTTTTGCAACGAAACCACGGTTAAGAATAACCCGTTGAAGCTTTTTCCGATCGAAAATTTAAAACGTTTCATTGTACTTGAATATGTCAAATTGTTAAGCCGTTGCAACCACTGAATTTGATTCGTTTGAATCAAATCGATCTGCTTGCCTTTACCTTATTAATCTTAATCGAACTTGCAAGAATCAAGCAAATCAATCTGAACAATTTTCTGGATCTAGAAATGCCCTTTATATTTACTAGCCGGAATGGAACGGAACGCGTTCCGTTCCTTTTTGATCCGTTCTATTTGCTATTCTGATGTGGGATTAGTCGCCTCGTTCCCAACCACGTAAGTTGGAAAAATGATATGAATTAATTATGCCTTAGACTTCTTAAATGTGATGTTTTAGTTATATTTTTGGACTTCTTATAATTTTGTTTCTAATTATAATTTGTGATACCAACTCATTTTCATCAAATATTGCAACTTGCTATAAAAAATACCTGTGGTAAGAAGATTAGAAATAAGGAATTTCAAAAGTCAAAAATGGGTATCAATGTTTTAAAGCCACATTGTCAAAAAAAATTTTGGGGCATTTTAAGCAGGCTTCCAAAAAAACCATCCCTTTGGCGATTTTCTATCCCTATCACCAAATTTTCTTTATCTTTCGCTATGAAAAGGGATAAAAAAGGGTATAAAAGCCATCGTTTTTGGAAGCCGGATTTTAAGACCCAGGTTTTTTTTCGTTTTTACAATTTTTTCAAAAAAATTGATTTGAAGGTCAAATGTTCATGCCTTCAATTTTGCAGCTCAAAAAATTCAAAAACGAAAAAAAAGACTCTTAAAATGACCAAAAAAATTCTTCACAAGATGGCTTAAAAACATGGATACTATTTTTTTAATTTCTAATTTCAAGTCGTCTGAAAGCAATTTTTGTATAAGCTTTCTTATAAAACTTCAAGTATTTATAAGTTTTGACAATGTTCGAAATAATCAACTGTATATTTTCAGAGTTAATTTGCATTTTCTGTGACTATATCTCGAAATTTCAAACAAGACCTTTAGGACTGGTCGCACACCGACATCAAGGAGGGTGCTATATACCCGGCAGTTTAAAGTCAATATAACTCACGAAAGAAATTATTTAGTTTCTTTTTTTGCGCTTATTATCGTTAACTCAGTCATAATTAATGTGTTCCAGCTCATTATATTATTTTTTTCATCTATTTTAGGAAATATTTGAGTTCGAATTTTCATTTTTGAAATCGGTAAAACTTCAAAAAAATCTAAACATTATCAGAAATTTTCCGCATTTATTCTCCAAAATTTTTTGTTATTGAAATTTTTGGGTGAAAACAAAAATAAAACACTTTAACTTTTTTCAAAGATGCCTACATATTTACTGACGGCGGTTTGAACTTCAAACTTTGAAGAATCAAAATAGATTTATTTTCAATGTTTTTTCAACCTTTTCAGAAATAACCGTTTAGTGCCATTTGGCACTCAATTTTCAGAAACTATATTCTTGCAAACAATTTTAAATATATTGTTGGATGTGATTGGTCATTTTTTGATAGTCAGGACATATTTTGATATCAAAACGCGATTGATGGTCAATTTTTATCACAATAAAAGTTGTTTTCTCTAGTTTTGGCCATTTTTCATAGTAAAAAACTTTGATATTGAGTAACTTTTTCAGTGAGCATAATGATTCACCTATTCCTCAGCGCATTACCTCCGAAAATGGAAGTTTATTAATATCGTCTAAAGGGAAATTTCTGATATCGGGTTGAGTTGGAAATGGATGTATAATGAAAAATATTTTTTCATATTTTCACAGATTTTTAGTTATGTTAACCCCTCACACCCAAACGCCATTCGGGGACGCGAGATTTTTAAATCCCCAGAACGAGATAGAAATAATTAATCCACAGACTTTTCATTCAAATGCGTCATAGGTTCGCAATTTTATTCTAGTAATGTTTTTAAAAAATTTGATACGACTAGCAGTTCAAAAGATTTTTTTTCATACTTTATTTTATGATTTTCGCCCAATTTTCGTAAACAATTCTAGCGTTAATCGACATACAATTAAAATTCTGAGGAGACTCAGATTTAAAAAAATTATCTGAGGCTACTCCTTGTATTTTTATTTTTTTCTCTGGTCTTTATTGGAGTTTTTATTTTTCTTAAGTGATTTCTCTAAAAACTCTAGTTTCGCGAATTATTATATTTTGGAGAAAATAAGTTTAATTTTTGTTAGAATTATAGATGAATTCTAGTTTTCAACGAATTTAACATTTTTAATCATTGCCTTTTCATCCATTTCAATTTCCTCAATTTCATCTTCAGAATCACTAAGATCCTCAGTCTGTGTATCATTATCTAAGTAGTCAACAAATCTTCGAGATCTTGTTCTTATAATAAGGCATTATATAAATTTCAATTTCATGTTTTTTATTAAGATTCGTCGGATAATAATGAGATTAAAAAATTGTATTTTTACGCCATCTAGACAAAATACGACGATCACTCTTGTCAAGCTGCTGCAAAATCTAGCTGAACTTGATTTTATTTTATCTCCGTCGAGTAATCAGCCTACAGCAGCGCGAAAACTAAGTTGTCCTCTTTTAAGTTGGCTTGACATCTTTGATCAAATAGCATTTGTTTGTATCCTCAAAACATTTATTTTAAAAATAGTTTTTTACGATTTTTGAATGTACTTTTTTGGTACAGAAAAAAGAAGAATTTCCATGTTATATGCTTATGAATAGAGATATTTTTCACTTCAGAGAAGATTCAGAAGCCAGGTTGACTTATTATTTATAATTTCCATATCACACTGGAATAAATTTTTTTTGTTGTTAAAAACTTTACTTCATTTTTTCGGCTTATATTGACCAAAGAATAATTAAATTTTGAAAAAATTAAATTTGAAAAAATTAAGTCTGTTCTCAATAATTTTAATATAATTTTGTACTTTTTCACTTTTTCCAAATTCAGCGTAATAAACTTCAGATTTCGAGTCGAAAACTTGTTTTTCAATCCTTTTTTTCTGATTTTTGTGGCGTGCATTTTGGCGCTAAGGATACGAAACTTTTTTCAGACGATTGAGATGAAGATTTTTCAAAATCAGAGAACTAATTTGAGTAGCCACTGTTAATAATATCTTTTGTTATTAATATGTGATTTTGAAAATGTATGGTTTTTCGATGTGGGTTACCCGGAATTAAACCTCTATTTTGTCTTGCATTTATGAAAACAAAAATTAAAATTAAAAAAAATTATAAGCCCCTTAATTAAGTCTATCCTTGATCTTGTCTTAATAAAAATATGAATATTTTATCGCATTTATTATTCCGCCAATAACGCCCAAGTGGCGTCCCGAATGGCGTTTTGGGGTGTAGGGGAATTTCCAAATGGTTTTGGGTGTGAGGGGTTTAAGAAATTAAAAATTCCAACTTTCGCTAGAATGAACACTTCTATTGCAAATAAATGTTTAAAAAATAATTTTGACATCTTTTTTTTCTTACATATATCCCTTCATTGCCCTCTTCGCAATATTTTGTCCTTCAAAAACACGGGGGGTGAGAAAACGACAGGTCATTTGAAAATAAGGTATCTGATTTTGTTCTTAGATAGCTCAAACTGTGCACAAATATCTAGTTAATAATACAAAATAAAAATTTGTCTAAATCACACCATTGTTTTTATTTGTTTTCAGACCTTTGTTTCTATTTTTTAACAAAAACTAATAATTGAACAATTTCAGTAATCTTATAAAATAGATAAAAACATTGGTTTTATTTTTTAATTTTTCAAATGTTTATATTAATNACATAATTGTGCCCAGTTTGAGCTATCTTAAAACTAAATCGGATGACTCGTTTTAAAATGAAGTGTCGTTTTCTCACCCCCCGTGTTTTTGAGGGACCAAATATTGCGGAGAGGACAATAAAGGGATATAACGCTCTGAAAAATGTACCAACCTGCCGGACTTATGGCATACGCTTAATCTGAAGTCAAAAAAATTTTAGGCCAGGTGCGTCTATTTTCCTATCTGGTTTCTGATAAAATTCTATTTCAAATTCTCAAAAATAGAAAATTTTATTTCATACACTCGTTTCTAAAGAAAGATAAGCATCTTATTGAAAATTTTAGCCTTAAGATGCGAAAGCGATACGTAGCGATTAAATGATTGTATGGAAGATGATCCTTGGAAATGCTTACTCACCCGGCGTCATAATTGTCAAACCAGAAGAGATAGTGACCAATCAAATCACACGATTGTCAACTTTATTTAAGATTCGTGTAATTTGATTGGTCACTGACTTTTCTGGTTTCATAGTTATGACGCGCAGTAAGAAACCATTACAAATGAATATCTTCGATATAATATTTCAGTCAAAATTTTTTTTAAATATTTAACCAGTGCTTTCCTGGCCACGTATGGTTAAACAGTCCACAAAGCTGCTATTTATGTTCTTTATTGCGGAAGATATACATGAGAAAAGTATTGAGAATTTTTTTGAACCTCTCTAAGCAACGACCACCTTTTTAACATGCATATGAATATCCTCAAGTCTCACACTAATTATTTTTGAAATTGGCACACTTGTCAATATAAACCTAAACTCATTATGTGATAAAAAAAATTCGATCATAAAATTGTGGTAAAGCTTGCATGAAAATTAAAGATTTTATTGCCAAATTTTTCTCGAAAAACTTCACAGATCTCTTGAATCTACAGGTTGAATTAAGTATTTTTGAGGCATCTTAGGGGGCGACTAAAAAGAGAAGTCATGTGCCAAAGGCGTAAAACACGTGAATCCTCCTTACTGAAGTTTCTACACTGAAAGAGATGAAATAACTATCTATCGTGTTTTTTCTCAAATGTATGTATTTTTCTCGATTGTTTTTGAAAAAGTTTAAGCGCGCCCTAAGACGCCGCCGTCTGTTCTAATATAAACCACTTGGTCCCACTCAAAGTCTTCGGGCCACTCTTAGCAATCCCTTAACCAACACATCATAAACTTTGTTTTGTTGTGTTAGATTTATTGCTCAGTAGATAACCAAGGCTAACTTTGGCTGTGCACAGATAATTCGGTTTGACAGCGTACAGTGATAGTTGATATTACAGTATCAGACGGCATGATGCGTCCTAGTTAATAAATGGGATAACAAAAGAAGGAATTATGTCTGGCCGACCTGGTTGATTTTATGGTTCTCAATGAGAACTTCTCATGCATATTTTATGGTCAGGTAAGATGGTAGTTTTTTTTAATGGTATTTTTTTGTTTTTCTAATTTGTTGATGACCGGAAATTGCTTTTTTTCGGTTTTTTCTAGGTTTAACTCCTGACGGATTACTTTTCTTGTTTTTTGGAAGGCCATTTTAGATTTCTCGGATAAAATCATCAGTTCTATCGGAAACTTAAATTTGACTGTATTTTTTTTGTATTTATTTAAAAAAGTATTTTTCTTATTTTTTCTTTCAGAGAGTCGTTTTGTCAGAGTTTATTGCACTAGATTTGGGTTATATTTCCGGTAAGTCAACTTTATTTTATAAAATACACTATTTCTTTGAACAGTAACTGGCGAGCGAAACACAGTGATACCCGTGAGAGTCGTATTTTTACCAGTCAGATAAAAAATATTTTAAGAATTTACCCCTTTCAGTAGACTTTATATAATATTTCGGTAGATGCCGAAAGCCAAGCCTTTGAAAAAGGTAGCGAATGGAGACGAGTCCCAAGCGGAAAGTGTTGGTAGACTTATTGACATCCAAATTTCCGGATTGCGACAAATAAAACAGCGGGAAAAAATAGCCTATAAACAAAATTGCGGTTTCCCCCAAAAAATTTACTGGAATAAACAAAATACAATTAATTTCGTAGTTAAAGATATAGTTCCTAAAATATATATAGACGACAGAAAGACAATGAATTACCAAATTTTAAGGGAGTCCCCCTCGCGAAATTAATTTCTCTGAAATTTTGACAATAGTTAATTAAGTCAAAAAAAAATGACAATGGAAATGTCTCGGCGTTCCAGAAACCACCAGGGTGGCGCCTAGGGATTAAAAACCAGTAACACTTTCGATAAATATTCTTCGGAACATTTATATGAATATCATTTATTTTACGTGGGGACTCACGTTGGTACAGTCGCGCAAATGATTTTCTTTTTTGTTTATTTGATTCTTCTCTAAAAATACAGTAGATAACGGTCTAAACTTGTTTTAAGTCAACTCAAATTCAATTTTTCGAAATCCGCTCGAAAACTTTTTTTGTTTTACATATATTATACAATGAACCCTTGCCTTGATTTTAAATGTAGTGGTTTCCCGGAAATTTGCTTAGAAACAAAAGTTCAGGCCAAAAGCGAGGGGTGGCCCACGTTAATCGTGTTTTTTTCACGGAGCAAAAACCTGTAAAAAGCTTTTGAATAAATTTTTGGAACAATTATTTATGAAAATTATTTATCTTTTGCGAGACTCGCACGTTATACAGTTACGCAAAATAAATTTATTTTGTTATTTGATTCTTCTCTAAAATACAGTAGATAACGTCTAAAAACCTTGTTTTAAAGTCACTCAAATCAAAATTTTCGAATCCGCTCGAAAACTTTTTTTTGTTTTCACATATATTATACAATGAAACTTTGCCTTGATTTAATATGTTTAGTGGTTTCCCGAATTTGCTTAGAAGAAACAAAAAGTCACAGCCCAGGGAGGGAGGGGTGCCGCCACATTAATCGTGTTTTTCACGAGCAAAAACCTGTAAAAAACTTTGGATAAAATATTTCGGAACATTTTTTATGAAATATTTTTTATTTACCGTAGACTCCCGTTGATACAGTAACGCAAATAAATTTTTTGTTAATTCAATAATTTTTTTAAAATACGGTAGATAACGTCTAAAAATTTGTTTTAAAGTCACTCAATCAAAATTCTCGAAATCGCGCCAATTTTTTTGTTTTCACATATATTTACAATAAAAACTGGGCCTTTTTTAATTCGATATTTTTATAGTATTTTTCTACTAATGATTGTGGCCAAATTGAATGCCGGAAAGTGTCAATTTCAGAATTATCAAGCCTAATTTGAGTCAAAAAAATTTGAAATTTGAAAATTTTTTTGCGAAGAAGACGTATTTGAAGGTTTTAATATTTCCATTACCGGAATTTTGAGATGAACCTGCTTGAAATTGACGTCTTCAACATGATTTTTGGCCGCTATTTCGTGTATTTCTGCAGAATTTTTGCACGTGAATTTACCTCGTAATTTTTTTCGTATACTTGACCATGGTTTGAAAATTTTTAAATTTGCCCATCTGGGCTTACTTTTTTTTAGATATTTTGGCATTCTTAAATTTTAATGAACATTCTTGCATTATATATAAATTTTTCATAACAGCGCCTTTTCTAAAATTCTTCTGGAAACAGCCCCGTATTAGTCGCGAAATAACTTCTGTGAAGTTCGCTGCATGATATCGAGGAACTGGCACATTTGGTATTAGTTAAAGGCTTTTTGATCATTCAAAAATCGGCTGTTCAAGCTTGAAACAAAAATTTAGAGTAAGCAAATAAGGCAGCAGAAGTTTTTCTCTTATAGTAGAAAATACTATAAAAATATCCGAATTAACTAAAGGCAAGGTTTAATTGTATAATAAATGTGAAAACAAAAAAAAATTGGCCGATTTCGAGAAATTTTGATTCGAGTGACTTTAAAACAAATTTTTAGACGT
>SCLH01001182.1:124127-142303 GCA_004367855.1 Oikopleura vanhoeffeni | reverse complement strand
TGATAGTCTAGAAAAAAGTTGCGCGTGGTTTTATCATTTTTGTCATTTTCGATCATACAAGTAAAACGCCGATAAAAATAAAATAAGGCCCATGTCCGGCACCATTTTTTTTTAATAAATGATATGATAATTTCACAGAAAGTTGTTTAAAAATTTTATGTAGAAACAATTGAGAAACTTACGTAACTCTCTTATCTCTATTTTTAAATATAAGCTAAAATATGAGAATTACCTTATTCAAGAGTTTCTCTTACTTAAATGTTTCATAAACTTTTCTCAAGATGTATAAATGTGAGACAGATATTTTATTTCGAGGCGATAGTCTGCGATGTTCTAGAAAAAAGTTATAGTCACGTTTGACTTAAGTCATTTAAATCGTTTTTTTGAAAATTCAGTTGAGTACTGAAATTTGTTTTACTAGAAGCCGAACTGGGCTGTTTTTTGTGTAAACACTAAACAAATACTTCCAGTATTCTGAGTGAAGAAATTTTTTAAAAAAATCTGGAACGGACCTCAAATTGACTTTTTTTATCAAAAAAATTGTCAAAAGACGAGAGAAATAAGGTTTACTCAAAAAAAAATATAAAAGCAATTATTTATGAAAATCCGAGGATGCCATTCTAGATCAATTTTTACCAAAAATAATTTGAAATATTTTTTAAAACTTTTCAAAATCCGGAATTTTCAAAAGACCGAAAATAATGTCATATAAGTATCAAACGTGATAATTTTGATAAATTTGATTCTAAGACTTTTGGCTGAAAAATAAAACTCGAAAAATGAAGGATTTCTCCGATTTTTTATAAACCTTCTCGGAAACCGGAAGTTTACAACGAAATTTTTTCAGTAAGTTCAAATAAAGTTAAATATTAAAATTTATAGAATTACTGGTAAGTACTCCGGGAAAAGCAATCAGGCAACACTTAAAAAAGGGAGAAAATCTACTGAAGATTGGGATATTAAATTTTAAAATTTGACGTCATTCTTGACTCACTCAGGAAAATAAAACTTCTAGAAAAAAATTTTGCGTCAGGGGTTCGGCAATTTTGGGACTGGAAGAATTTAAGCTTAAAATAGTTAAATCAAAATTTTGGCAATTTCGACAAATTTGACGTCACTCAAGAAGAATTTTTCTATAATAAAAATATNGTTCAAAAGTAAACAGTATCAATTTTCAATATATCGGTTGAGGGACACATGAGTTGTTGTTTTGCACAAAAATAACTTATAATCATATATATTTTTGCAAGAAATTACCTTTTTCGAGAGAAAATCGAAAAAAATTTGATGTGTGTAAATCAAAAAGAAAGAAAAAATCTTGATTTTATGAATATTTTATTTTATTTTTTGACACATAAAATAAATCCTAAAATCACGGTGGCAAAGTTCATAAAGTCCATTTTTTTTTTACAAGTTCAAATCTCATTTGAATTTTTTAAGGGCCCGATTCCGGGTCGACAACATGACTTTATCTCAAGAAATACAAAATATAGAGAGAAAATAAATAAGCCAAAAGATAGAGAATTTCAAAAACACCAATCATTTTAAATAAAAATGTTTTCGGAAAGAGTTAACTAATTAAAAATAGAGATCGCAAGTCACTTTGGCCAGATATGGCCAGCGCTGAGTATGTGGGTTAAGCAGTGGAATATTGTTTGTAAAAATGTCGGGGTGATGCTGTGAAACTCATAATTTTTCAATTTTCAAAGTTTTACAATAAGTTCAAATAAAGTTAAATATTAAAATTTATAGAATTACTGGTAAGTACTCCGGGAAAAGCAATCAGGCAACATTTAAAAAAGGGAGAAAATCTACTGAAGATTGGGATATTAAATTTTAAAATTTGACGTCATTCTTGACTCACTCAGGAAAATAAAAATTCTAGAAAAAAATTTTGCGTCAGGGGTTCGGCAATTTTGGCACTGGAAGAATTTAAGCTTAAAATAGTTGAATAAAAATTTTGGCAATTTCGACAAATTTGACGTCACTCAAGAAGAATTTTTCTATAATAAAAATATTACGTGGGCGGTTCGACAACTTTGGCACTGGAAGAATTTAAGCTTAAAATAGTGAAATTGCATTAGTCTTCTTGGCGATATAAGGCCTTCTCCTGAATTTGATAATAAAAGTCTTTGCATCTGATAATGTTCACCCACAAATCATTTTATTTATTTGGCGGTTTAAATATTCATGAAATGCCAAACGATGCCACTACATGTACCACCTCATTTACAGTATAAAATAACTCCAGCAGAAAAGAAAGGGAAAGAATCGCTACCATATCGGTAACATTCACAACTGAGAATAAATTAAACGCATTAAAAATAAAATAATGCCTAATTTCAAATAAAATTTGAAAAATAAAATATAAACCAGAAGTGGCAGCTTTCGAGAAAACCTTTTCGGTGAAAAGTTCAGAGAAACAGATCAACACACTTAAACAATTCCATGAAGGTAAATAATTATTGGAACTTAATTAAAAAATTGGGATAATTATCTTTCCAGCCATTTTTGACAAACTTTGCAGTTCAAAGTATGAACTTCATACCGTTGTTCATGATATGAGAAAAACCACGATTTTCAAGTAGAATTTCAATGAGAAGTGATGAAAATGTATTATTTCCGAAAGAACATTTCATAAATTTTACTTTCAGCACGTCATTTAATGAATAATGTCTGTATTAATCTCATTAACCACCTGGTTAGCTTCTGAGAAAACAGACACTTGTTACCAATTTGCTTATCTTTAGTTGCCTGAGCCTTAGGGTTTCAAACTTTTTTTATAAATTTGACTTCTCACATGCACTGAAAACGTCTAAATTGAATTTATTTTTGTCCACTTTTTCTTTAATTTCTGGAGGGCCGTGAGTGAACTGAATGAACGAGAATAAAATTATTGCGAGTCGTAATTATTTGGCTAAAATTTCTCCCCCTGTAGAGGGTACCGTATAACTGTCCAAGCAGGTAGCCGTGATTGGCTGAAATTTGAAAAACAAATAATGTAAACAACGCTTGTTGTGATTGAACCATGATTTCCAAATTCAATTTTCTGTTGTGAAATAGAAAACGTAACTAAAAAGGTTCATTTAAAAAGAAAATTCAAAAACACAACAGTTCAGTTTTGAAAAAGACGAAAATTAATGTACAAAATTCTCAGACAAAAATTACTGGAAATAATTCTTGGGAATTCGACCAACACCTAGCGCAAGAGGTATAAAGTGTTTTTGGACCAACAACAATGATGTTACAACATCCGATTCGGATAATTTGTGTTTGTTCTGATGGTTCCTCATGTACCGCGGTACACTGTATAAATCATATGGTGCACCGCGGTTTTACTGATACCAATCGTCGATATCATGTTCACCGAAATGGTGAACGGCCATCGGCGCACCGCGGGGTCAAGTTCAAATCTTAAAAAACGACGTTAACAGTAACTGTATACGGTATGCTTTATAATATACTGACCTGTATTTACTTAATTATTCTGTATTTCAGATTATAAAAAAATATAAAGGTAATGTCGATACGGCCGTCAAACTCGTCACCAGAAATAATCCTAATTTTAAATCGCTTTTATTTTTCAAATATTTTGCAGCCACGTCACTCTTTTTTATGTAACTGCATCGTGTAACAGTTGTTATATATTCAGGGATAGAAAAAAATGAATCAAATCTGAATTCAAAAGTCAATATTTTGGTCAGCCATGCCAATAGTGAATTTTGATGATAATAACTGTAAGTTAACAAATTGAATGTTCAACTTTTGAAATGGTCAATAAATCAAAATCATGTAAATATTAAATGTATGTGTTTCTTAAGTAAAATGAATGGATTCGGTATCAAGTGACAAAATTTCGTTTACAGGGCTCGAGAGCAAATAATTAAAATATTCAAAACAATACTAAAGAGACTGAACTAATTAGTTTGTTGTGGTTGTTTGAGACGTGATAATCAAATTTTTTTTAAATTTGAAATTGCATTTTTGTTTGACAATATACTGGAATGACGATTTTAAATAAGAAATTTCAAAAAAAATTGATTTTTGGTCAATTTTGTGAAATTTTACAGGTAGTCCCCAACCAGGTTCGGGATGAGCCGTATGCTGAGCTAGTAGGCTGATTTTTTTGCTAGTGAAAATTAAGCGTTATTTAGTCACCCGTTTGTTTGTTTGAGGGTCGGCCACCAATATTTGACATATGACAAAATATATTGGCCAACGATGACATTTTCCCGCCCATAGAAACACCACTGCTTTGCCTAAAAAATCTATTTGACGCCTCAAAAGTGCTAAACTTGGTTAGAATAGCCATAAAGAAATTTTCCAAGACATCACGAGATGGAATTTTTACTTTTTTTGTGATCACTTTTTCTAAAATTTTCAGTTTTGGATTTTTTAGGATTAAACTTTTCGGCATCACTATAAATTACGTCTAGTATAAAATTAATGACGCATTTTATATTGATGCTAGTGAAAAGCGATTGCCATTCATATGAAACGACTTGATGCACTTCCGAGTTAAACACCCCTGTCAGAATAAAATCAGAAATTTTGTTTTTGAACGTTAAAGTAGAGGCAACCGAATATTTGCAAGCTTGATTTATAGGTGAAATGAGATTTTGAAGGTTATTTTCAATTCCGGTGGTTAAGGTTGCACAACGACTATCTATTGGTCTCAAAGGAAGCCCTATTTTGTGACCTGTATAAATTTATTAAGTCTTCGATTAAAAAATTGTATTTTTTGACGATTCGGTTTATTCCATAATCATAAAGTGAGAAATAAATCAGCATGATTTATAAAATGTATGACAAAGTGTCTTGCCCCGCGTAACGGGCCTCAGGTGCGCGCAATTCGAAAAATACTTAGATTGCAATAATGATATTTTTCTCTGTATCAACCGTCATAAAATTAAAACAAAGTTTATTTTCGACTAGTTTCGCTTTTATTAAGGGGGTGGTGTTACTGATTTTTGGGATTTCAAAGGCTTCGTACGGTTAGACAAATGCAGACTGGACATTTTTGAAACAAATATTAGAAAGATCTATCTTCGATCTCACGACTCAATTTGACAGTTTAGTACCACTCTCACCGACCATCTGGTTAACCGCGGTTAAAGACGAGTCCCTTAGCTTTTTTCAATGAAACAAGGATCCTAGAGCTTATATCGGAAAGTTTTGAGATTCGGTGAAAATCTAGAAAATTGTTTGAATTTTAGTGAATCGGTTCTTTTTTTTTCAATTTTTGCCTCAGGGGTCAGGATTGGCTAAATGGCCGAAAAAGGTGTTTTTTGGCGTTTTGATAAAAGGCTTTTTCGTGGAAATGCCAGAAAACGTCATTTCGGAATGTGACAAGCCCTATGGGTGGTGTACATCGAATCGGTTGTACTTTTTTTAAATTTTGCCCTGATTGGCTGTAAATCGACAAAAAAGTGCGCAAAAATGACAATTTTGAAAATAAAAGTGATAACTAGAAAATTTAAATGTCACCAAAAGATTTTTTGGGTATGATTTGCTGAAAACGATATTAGCAACTATGGTCTGATTTTGACCACAACGGATTCTCAAAATAAAATAAAGTTTTTCATTAGGATTATGATTTGATCTCTAGCACTGTGTGTGTTGAAAATCAGACTATAGTTGCTGATATTGTTCCCAGCAAATCATACCCAAGGAATCTTTTGGTGTCATTTAAATTTTCTAATTATCACTTTTATTTCCAAAATTGTCATTTTCGCGCACTTTTTTGTCGATTTTCAGCCAATCAGGGTGAAATTCAAAAAAGTACGACCGATTCGATGTTCACAACCCCTAGGGCTTGTCACAAACCACCCTTTTTCGGCTCATTCAGCCAAATTCCCGACTCCTGAGGCAAAAATCGGAAAAACAAAACCGATTCACTTAAATTCAGACAATTTAAGCAGGTTAACCAGATGGTTGGTGAGAGTGGTACTCAACTGTCAAATAGAGTCGTGAAATCAAAGATAGATCTTTCTAATGTATGTTTCAAAAATGTCTAGTCTGTATTTGTTTAACCGTACGAAGCCTCGGAAATCCCAAAAATCACTAACACCACCCCCTTAAGCATAATCATAACTGAAAAATTTGAACAGAAGCAAAAAATAAGGCAAAAAAATCAGCGAAATTATTCCTAAATTAGTTAAATTGTAATTTTGAGCGCTCACTCGAAAGTGCGCGAGAATTGATAAAATTTGTGGGCTAGTGATTTTTTAAGTCGAAAATAAACTTTGTTTTAATAATGATATTCTTATTTGTCATTTTGACAAAACAAAAAATTTAATATCATAAGTCAAGATTCTTTTATAGAAAAACTAAACGAAGTTTTTACAAGTAATTATTTCCAACGGCTGAAATAAATCTCATAAATACGGACCTTGAGAAGCTCAGAGTGTGAATAAATAGTTTCAAGCCGTTTTTCATCAATAAAGATGAATTCAAAGTCGTCTCAATAAAGGTCCTTAAAAGGGGTTATGGCATAATTAAGAATCATAAATTAGGGCTTCCTTTGACACCTATAGATAGTAGTTGTGCAACCTTAACCACCGGAATTGAAACTAACCTTCAAAATCTTATTTCACCTATAAATCAAGCTTGCAAATAATCGGTTGACTCTTCTTTAACGTTCAAAAACAAAATTTCTAATTTTATTCTGACAGGTGAGTTCAACTCGGAGGTGCATCAAATCGTTTCATATGAATGGCAATCGCTTTTCACTAGCATCAATATAAAATGCGTCATTAATTTTATACTAGACGTAATTTATAGTGATGCCGAAACGTTTTATCCTGAAAAATCCAAAACTGCGAAAATTAAAAAAAAAGTGATCACAGAACAACTCGAAATTCCATCTCGTGATGCCTTGGAAAATTTCCTTATGACTATTCTAACCAAGTTAAGCACTTTTGAGGCGTCAAAAAGATTTTTAAGGCAAAGCAGTGGTGTTTTTATGAGCGGGAAAATGTCACCCTCGTTAGCCAATATATTTTGTCATATGTTCGAGATAGAAATGATCGAAAATGAAATAAAAAACGCTTCTATCTTAGAATATTACAAATATGTGGACAACATACTTGTTTTTTTGAAAAAAGGTGAAAAATAGATCTTTAAAAAAAACTAAATCGGTTTGACAAAAATTAAGGTTCAACCATGGAAAGTACTACTCATAACCGACTGAATTTTCTGGATACTACTTTAGTTATAGATAGAAATACTTAGCATTTAAAACATTTTGAGAAACCGACAACCACAGATTGTTTGACAAATTTTAAAACAGCTGCATCTCCTAAAAGTTACAAAATTGGTGCATTTGAGGTTAATAAAGTCAATTTTTAGCCCGAAAATCACAACTTAAAAGCTTGAAACAATGTAGTTTTAACCGATCTGATCGGTTTTTGAAAAAATTGGATCGGATCGGTGGCCTTCTCGTGAAAATAGGATCGGATCGGTGACCTTCTCGAAAAAATTGGATCGGATCAGTAGCCCTCTCAAAAAGATTGGATCGGATCGATTTTTCCGATCCGATCCAATTGTGCCGACTCCAGCATGGGGTACTCTAAAAAAAATTAACTGAGTCATATAAACAGCTGATTTCGATTACAAAGAAATATTTTTAACACCTCGAACGTTATAACATTGTACCTATCCTAAACAAACTTAATTAAAGACGAAAATTTCAAAAACCGCCATGATAATTATACGTTTTCTCATGAATTGTGACAAAAACATAGTAAACTGTCTATAATTATCGTCGTATATTTTAGGTCAATAAAAATATTTATGACAAATCGACAAAATGGAACAAATTTCCTCAAATTTGTTTTACATATTGATGCAGAGGCGTTATTGGATGAAATCAATGGAAATCATGATCCACAGAGTCATCAAAATTTATGGTAAAGTTCTGATTTGATTAACTTCAGAAGAACTCAGTGTACTAAGTCTTTTCAAAAAGTTTTTCTGAAAGTAACTTAATTTCCATGAATATTTTTTCTGATAGTAATTAAAAGATTTCAAGATCATTTGCGGTATTTTAAGTCACAAATAACCTTTTCTCAACAGAACTCCATCTCAAAAACGTTAACTATCTCTATAGCGCGTGTTCGAATCCCACTAATCTGGTCCGAGTGATTGTCGTGAGTATCATTATAGGCATGGGTCTTGATAATGGGACCGCTTAATTTAATCGGTGCGTAATCACTTCAGGGGGTTGTTGGTGTAGAATAATGGAATTGCTGGGGAAAATAGCCCTCTCCTCCAGTGGAACTGGAAGGGTCGATAACGGGCAGATAAGAATAAATGAGAAGAACAATACGGGAGACTAAAACTTTCTCTGTCAACTGCAAGTAAATTTTTTTAATTCGGGTGAAGGATGGCTCTTCGGTGCGGGATCGAAAAACTGGTAAAAAGATGTTCTCAATTTACACAAAAATTGTAAAATCTCGATCAATTTTGCTTTAAATTGAATAAAACAAAGATGTTTCGATTAAGTACAACGTCTTCAAATAATTTCCATGAAAGAAAAATTAACAAAAATCTCCTTTGATTTTTAGACGGTAAAAATGAAATTCAGAAGTTCTCTTTAAAATTTGAATAAGCTCGGGCATTTTTTCAAAATTAAATAAAACACAAAATTTATGAAACCTACGAAATATTGTCATATTTTACCATAAGCTCGTCGAAAAAATTATTTTCTGTAGGTTTTAAGCGTTAAACAAAGGATTAATTGTTTATTATTTCCCAGCAGAGGGTAACTTGTGTTGTTATCTAACGTCCGCGCCTACGCGAGAACAAATCAAATTAACTCATTTTAATTTGTTTAAAATATTGTTTTTTCTAAATTCTTTTTTTTCAGTTCAGTTCAAGAATAAAACAACAATTTTTTCAACGCTTGTTTCATTTACACCCACAACCCCCTAAAGCAATCACTAAGACAATAACTAAGACAACATCAGTGAGATACGAACACGCGGTATATAGATAGTTAACCTTTTCGAAGTGGAGTTTCGGAAGCAATGCTTCAAAATTTAGTTTCTCATTTTAATGTCAAACATCATAAAAACTTTTTTAATTATTTTGTGTTGACGAACTCCTTAATGATGTGGATGTCGCTCTTTAATCGCAAACAAAGCATGAAGTGCAATTGATTCTCAAGAATTCAAAGATTTGTTTCATATTTTGTGATGCACTGAAACTATACTGAAATGTATTAATTCTGCTCAAAATTGATTTGTCCAAGTCAGGCTTATAGGGAAAACAAAGTTAGGCAAAACGTGTCAGAAAAAAACGAATAGTACATTTAATTATTTAGAAAATTAAAATAAATTTATGATTTTCGGTAACGAAACAAAAATGAATAGTATAATATTGAGCTTGGGAAATGAACCAAATAATAACACGAATCTCATTTTTCAATAAATAATAATGTTTCGTTAGCAATTTACAGTGATTTTTTTGAAAATGAGATAATTTACAGATGAGACATATCGTTTTTTTTCTGGCTGAATTATTTATTTCTCAATTTTTGCAAAACCATTTTGAGGGAAAAATACTTATTAAAGGGGTTTCACCATATAGCTCGTTAAATTCACTGGCAGAATTCTGCAAAAGATTTTGAATTTTAACTTTTTGAAGTCGATAATAGTACCAGTTTGGAATCAAGGCCTGTGAGTCAAATTCACACGTCGTAATCTTAAATATAGTGAAATTAATTAATTCAAATCTGCAACCCTTATCGGTCCGATATTCTTATCTTAAAATGAATTGTCGAGAACTTGAAAATTAATGTTTTACTTTGATATTCAAAATTTAAAAATCGTGGCTTCGACCAAGGCCGATGAAAATTAGTCAAACTTTTTCCAAGATGATGATCAATCACCGTTATTCCCATGTACCAATTAGACCGTCTGTCAGACGCTGTCTAATAAAATTATGCATGTTCGTGTTTCGCCTTGTCAACGCACTAGTTAATTTGATGGTTTTAGTTGCTCAGCAAAATACTTAATATCAGCTTGTTGAATTGAATGATGGATTTCCAGTACAATTCATCTATTTAAATCATTAATTTTACAAGAACAAGCCAGTAACAAGTTTAAAGCGCAAAACATCGTGGAAAAACCCATGCTTTGCCTTTTTTATTTTTGAATGAGCAAGAAAATTTGGCTCGACCTATTTTTCTAGCATCAGAAAATGAATGAATCATACTTTAAATCATACTTTACCCAATTTCTGGTTTTGTTCTGAGAAAAAAAGTATCAAATAATGATTAAAATTGATTACAACGGATATTTTATTTCGTATTTGTGTAAGAAGTACAGACTTTTCAGTTTATTTATTAGTTTTTAAGAATTTTGTTTCAAGAACACAAATAATTTCTCCAAATACAATTGAGAGTACGGGGTTTTCTCCATATACGCACAATTATCTGAATTATAAAACAATGTTTAATTTTAATATCCACACTGAAAATCACGTTATTTTGGATTAAATAAACTTAGTTATTTATAATAAATATCGCTTGAGCTTGAGGTTCCCAATTTTCTTTATTTAATGACCCTGAATATTTGCGAACCGCAACTTGCAATTCAGTTTTAAGAACATTTATTGAACGAAAGAATATTGAATTTTGAGTATCAATTAAACATGCCATTAATTGCCCGTTAATACTTTTTTGTAATTATCTTGTGGTGAAAAAATAGGAATCAAATGTTTTTGTCGTATAAATTTGTGACGGCGAAATTGAACAGGATTTCACGAGGTAACAAATATAGATAATACTATATTCTTTCATCTCATTTTGGATATATCAAATAAGGTAGTTAATGAAGATTCTTAATTACTATTCAATATCTTTTTCCAAACTTAAGTCCATCGTTAAAATGTTGACTATCTCTATAGAGCGTGTTCGAATCCAACTTATGTTGTATTACTGATTGCCTTAGTTATTACACACAGATCATCTTTGGCGGTTCCAATATCAAGAACCTTTGCCTAAATCAATACTCAAGAGACAATACACTAAAGAAAACACATTAGTGGGATTCGAAACGCGCTTTAGAGATAGTTAGCAACTTTTAAATATGGACTGGTTTGTGAAAAGGGTTGAACTTGAAAGATTAAATTTGGAGATTTGAAAGACAAACATTTGAATATTTTGTTCATTTCTTGTTTAAATTGGGTATTATTATTTTTGGTTAATTAACGCAAAAACTTTCGTAAATGTTTTCTTTGCCTAATTTTCGTGTTCTTGATGCTTAATTTTTAAATTTTTCATATTTTGGAAGTGAAATTTCTCTCTTATTTTCTTTTAAAGTTAAGAAATTATTTTGAAAGATTTATATTTCAATATGTAAGGATTCGAATTAATATCGAAATGTCGTAGAATGTTGTGTAGTTGGTTAGACCATTTACAGAAATAATGATACTTACAACGTCAAAATTTGTTTCAAAACCATTGAAAATACGGTTCAAGATATTAAATGATTCTCGAAACCTACATTTATCTGAAGAAAATTTATTTAACTCACATTTGTAAAATATCGAAACGAACAAATAATAATATACTATCATCAAACTCCGATCATGCAAAAAATTTGATGTGCTTTAATTTTTAAAATTTTTTTTGTCCATTTTCAACTTTCAATTTGAGCCTTGAAATTGAGAAACAAAGAAAATTTCCATTTATAATGTTTGTTGTTCATCAAACCGTCCGTGAAATGAGCTCAGCCAGGCTATCTATTCTAAAACTGGGTAGATTTCCCAGCTTTAGATTAGATGGGTTTTGTATTTTGAGGCAAGACCTAAACTCTGGTTTTCAGATAAAGCCGTTTTAACCGATTGAGCCTGATGCGGAGTAGAACCTGCTGACAAAAATGACCAGAAAAGTCCCCCGCTGAACTCTATCAGCGGAGCTGGTGATTGGGTCAAGTCTATAGAAAGTTGGCCAACCACCAGTTTCGGCGTAGAGCAGAAACAGAAGCGGATTTAGACTTTACTATATTTTTCTTATTTTCTTGAATTAAATGTAGAAAAATTAAGGTTATTTCCAAAATGCGTAGGCGTTAGAATGACGCCACTTATCTGCCATATGTAATGACGTAAATGTGTTTTGAGTTATTTTCGCCAATAAGATAGGTTTGTTTTTGTCTAAACGTTCCTGAGGAAATAAGATTAGGCGTTTGGTGGAACAGGATTTCTCAGCGCAGATTCTCGCGAGGGTCGGGGGCCGACAATGAAAAATACACTTTTTTACAAAAACATGGTTCAGCATTGACAATGGAAGGTTTGGGTCCCCGGGGTTAATCTAGGGCAGGGTTTACAAAAAAAAGTGTTTCCAAGTCTCGCAGACACGATGTCGGGCTAGCTTTGAAAGAAATGGGGGGCCGCAATAGTTTATTCAGACTTGAAAAATATTTTAGTTTTACCTGGGTATACCCTTGAGATGTGATTTATTCAATGTGTGAGCATATTTTTTTTTCATAATTTCATTGTTTCTTGACATTTTCAAAGCGATTTGCCGGACCTAAATCTTTGTGCACAAATGTCATAGTTTATTTAAATGAACTTCGGTTATTTCATTGTTTCAGATAAAATCATTTTAAGAATAAGCCTAAGGGAAGATTCTTCGTGACGCGAAAACTGTTAACTTTACACAAATCACCAAAATTCTTACTCTGACACATGATTTTCACGAAAATTTTAAACTCTAGCATATGTCAAGATTGATCAGGGTAGCACATTTCCGCCAAAAGTAACCGCGTAGAGTTAGAAAAGTACGGCGTAAGTAGTTAGAATTAGCGTATATTAACGGGTTTGTTTGGCGAACAAACTTTCCTAGACCTATATGCCGTAGTACGACTAACACGGTATAGTCTATACGCCCTCAGCCGCCCGTTAGTATCAATCCACACTGAGTGCTAAGGAAGATTGCTATGTCAAAAATTGGACCAACACTTGCGTGCGAGCGAAAAAAAAAGTGCAAAAGGACGGCAATTAAAAGTTTTTTTTTTCAGAAGATACACTGAAAGTGTTGCCTTGGTTAACCAAACTGATATGCGAGATTATAATCAGAATTCATGTTGTGGTGTATTAAATTTGTTGGATGGAATTTGGAATTATTTACTTTATTTGAGAAAAAAAGACAATCTCTGAAGTTGAACAAAAATAAAAAAAACTTCGCGAAGATAATTTTCGTGGCGCTGCTAATAAGCCGGTGATATTTCAATTTGAAAAATAAAAAATTCTGAGATAGCATGGCATGAACGGTTGTTACCATGGATTCATTTTCCAACCAGTTTTCTAAACAAGTGACGAAAATCTCGCTTCTTTTTCTGGCGATTCAACTGCCCACTAAACAAGTCTCATGGACGAAAATTATTTGTCTCGTACTTGCATCGGGACCTGATGCTATTACCCGGTACATCGAGTAACCGGAGATACTAAATCTACTCTATCCTACTCTCGGTATCAAGAATAAAATCCTGTAGAGCTCTTCGGTTACACATACTTTGCTCTATTGCTAACATTCTTAACGGGGGTCCGGCTATAAGGAACAATATACACGCGCCCCATCATTGAGTTTTATCTTCTTCTGGTAATTTTTTGCTCATTGGAAACAGGTTGTTTTGATCTTAATTTTCTCAATTGCGAAGGTTATTAACGTTATGATTTTTGTAAAGGAACGAGTACAGGAAAAAAGTTACATTTCAAGTCCTCGCATTACTGATTGAAATATCTGAACAAATGCTGATCGAACACAAGCATTTTTTTGCGTACTTTTTTCCTCTGATCGCAGAGAACATCATTTCGGAGTTCTTGCTAACATTGTCTCTAAATAATGTAAATTTATCTTTTTTTCTGCCTTCCGCTTTTTTGCTTGGCTCGCCCCTCGACAAAAGGTGATGAACTTTGTAGCGCCCACCTTAAGGTCTTGAAGCTCCCAATCGGACAAGTTGAAGAAGCTCTTCTTAAAAATTTTGGTGGGACAACAGAAGAATTTTGCAAGTCAACTGTATGGATCATTAGCACTAAAAAAAGGCAAGGCTCCGTCTCGCTTTTTTTATAGTTATTGCTGAACCAAAGTTATGCTTTTGGTTAATCCAAGAATTCGATGTAGAATTTTAAGCGGGCGCTTAGTAATTTTTATGAGATTCACTATTGATTACACAAAATTGTCTGAAATTTTTCACAAATATCGATTTAAAAAGCTAGATTGCATCGCCTCCGTTGTTGACTGAGCAGCGGAACGGAAAGCACAAAAGCAAATATAGCTGTTTGTGAAGCTCTCTCCTCTTAAATTGAGCTCCCGCTCAATTACAGATATAGCCACGGCTGTAGAGGTCTAGTAAGCAAGATATTTTGTCCGATCGAAAACCCACAGAGGACGATACAGAAGAGCACTTGGTTTATGAGGCATTAAGAGTTATTTAATATAAATGTCATGGCACAATCTTCTGCGTCGAAATGAGACGCGTTCGAGAAAATAAGAAGAATTTTTTTCTGAACACTTTGCTTCTCAATCTATGACTAGGGAACGATGTGACATAAAACCATCTATGTATAATGTTTTTAAAGCTCCAACTCACCTGATGGCAGGAGAACTTTTTCAAGGCAAAATTGTCCGAGTTCAAAATTTAATCAGACGTTTAACTTTGTCAACACCCTGGGGATTTACTGTGATTATGCCTGAAATTTAGAATCAACAAAAAAACAACCTTGAGAAAATAAAAGCAACAATTCAGATTTACTAATCATCTTACGTATGATGTGGAATAAACACGTGCGGATTAAACAATCAATTAATCTCACTTAAGCCGGAGTACCGCCAGAATTTGTCTCGTTATTATAATGTATCGGTCTTTTTGAAGAGTTAATCGATACTTAGGCTTTACTCTAATTTAGTATTTGTTTTGTTGACAGTTTCTATTTCTGATCTGTTTTGAACAAAACCATCGGCTCGGGCCCTTATTTCTTACGCTCGTTGCGGTGATACAGACGCTTTAACCCGCTGCAGATTCCACAGGCTGACGACATCATCCCTTAGATAATCTTCATTTTTTTTGATACATTATGATCGAACCAAATTTTCTATTGCGCCGTTTTTTCGCTTGCTTACTTGTAGGCGCCGTCACTATAAATTTGAAGTTAAAAAATATACGCTGTATCAAAAATGTCATGTCATGAGATTCAATCTGAAATTCTGATTTAACTCGAAAAACAAAACTATGAAAAAATAAGGAGAAACTTTTTTGAAAAATTAGAGAGTTTAGTAAAAATTGCGTTACTTGCCATATCAAATGACTTATCAGAAGAAGATATGTTAAAAGAATGCTTGTAGTTAGGGTAATAATCTAATCTAATCATATGTCATTAAAATATAGTAATTTGAAAAATGTCTGAGTTTCTGACTATAGGAGGACAGGAAAAATCGCCACATGTGACTTTTATCGCTGAGGAGTTGTCGCCTTTTCTTTTTTTGGAGCCCCGCTGTTGAAAAATTTAAAAAATAGACTATTTGTAAAAAGACAGGTCTGAAGATATTGTTAACTTTGCTTGATAAGTCTGTGACGTTCGTTTGAGATTCGTTTGTGTGGATAGGTGATCTTTAATGATTTACTTTTGAGCAAAGGGAGCTGTATGGTACAGATTATAGTCCAGCATAGTGGTGTAAATGGGATCGAACATTATTGGTTGCTGTAATGTTAAATGAAAGAATTCTTAATTCTACTATATCAAACTACACTATTTTCCACCTTAAGTCCATCGTTTAAAATGGTTGACTCAATCTCTATAAACGGTGTTCCGAATCCCACTTATGTGTATTAGCTGATTGCGTTAGTAACTACAGTCACAGAATCATCTTTGGCGGGTTCCAATATTTAAGAACCTTTGCGCTATAATGCGATACTACCAAGAACAACCACTAAGACAAACATTAGTGGGGATCGCAACACGCGCCACTTTGAGAATACGTTACGCGCACTTTTAATATGGACTTTTGGTTTGACCGAAAGGGTTGAATCTTGAAATGATAAATTTGAGAGTTGATAAGACAAAAAACAAATTTGAATATTTTGTTCCATTTCGTTGTTGTAAATTCGGGCTATATAATTATTTTATGGGTTAATTAAACGCCACAAGAACTTATTCGTTAAATGTTTTCTTGCCTATATTTCGGTCTTGATCGCTTACAATTTCAAAAATTTTCATATTTGGATAGTGAAAATTTCTGTCGCCCTTATTTTCTTTTAAGAGTTAAGCGATTTTAATTTTGAAGACAGTTCATAATTTATCATTGTAACTAAGGAACGAATTAAATACTCGAAATGTGAGCAATGTATGTTGTGTAGTTGGTAGGTACCATTTAACCAGAAATAATCGATACCTTACACATCGTGCAAAAGTTTTTCGTTCAACGCCATAGCGTGAAAGATACCGTCAAGGATATATGGTAATTCTTCAGAAAGCGCGACTATTAATAAGAAAGATTAATAACAATCGACACGTGGTAAAGATACTCGTAAACGCAGACCCAATACGAAGAATAATAGCATCCACAAACTAGCGCGATCACTGGAGCATAAGAATATTTGAGTGGTGGCTTGAATATGTCCTTTACTAAATGATATTTTTTTTGTCGCATTTTCCACCTTTTAAATGTCTGAGGCCTTGTGGTATATATTGGAGCCACGATCAAGAGCATGTTCGTGATATACATTGTTGTGTTCATTGACTAAGTTGAGGGTAGGACCGTGCCCGTGGAAATGAGGACCCGGCAGGCCTATCTAGATCTAAACCACTGGGGTAGGTATTTCTCACTTTAGATTAGGATGGGTTTTGTATGTTTTAGGGCAAGACGTAATACTGACCTGGTGTTTCACATAGATAGCCGTTTGAACCGGAGTGAGACCTGATCCGTCAGTGTGGACCTGCTGACGGACAAAATGAAACACGAAAAGGCCGTCCAACCGCCTATAGCTCTTAGCGAGGCGTGTGTGATCCCACCCACAAGGGGCGGCGTAAAGCAGAAACAGAACCGCGATTACAGACTTTACTGATACCTATCGGCGCACGCAAGCTTATTTATTCTTTGAAATTGGGAGAGGTACAAGTTGAGAGTGATGGATATTCGCTCACTAGCTGTAGTGAATGCGTGTAGAAATGACCATCATGCCGTGTCATCTCCCCTGTATATGAGACCTTTGGTTCTGGCTGTAGAGATGGTGCGGTAGGACGCGCACACTACTAGCGATTTAAAGCGTGGTGATTGTAACGTTCGGTGAGTCATAATATGCCAGATGGAAGGTGATAAAGGGCATTATATGGATTATGGCGTAATGTGCTAGTAGTAGAGTTATCTGTTCTGTCTCAATATTTAACTCGCACATGTTGGCGGTCCACTTAAGTATGGATGAACCGGAGAGTGAAAAGCTCAAATTAGAGGTAACGTGAAAGAGCGTTCATTAAAAGTGTTTTTGTTTAAAACTTCATAAGTATGCAAAAGTCATAGCCCATCCAAGTGCAAATTACATAATTTAAAACGGTCGGGAGACTAATGTCGTTCTGACTCCCTCATGACGAACTCCTGTCACATTAAATTAAATTCAAGGCATTCAGACGCTGTCAGGCGGCTCGGCATACTAGTGGCCTGATCTGGTCTCACTGAGGTTATAACATTGGATCTACCTAAATCATGGCAACCAGTCAATTAGGCAATGTTGCTTGTTAATGCTTATTGTGTATGGTGGGATCGTTTCTTTTTTAGATAAGCAATGATAAAAGAAGTTTCTGCAAACTTCAAACATGGGTGACAATATTTAGAGATGTGATTTCAACACAAAAAAGTGACCAAAGTTAAGTTTTACGCCTGAAGACCTGTACACTAACGCTTTCAGCAAAGGACGGTTGAGACGTTGAATTGTTCAGTCGTGCGCCATGGCGGAATATTTATTGCAGCCAACACACCATTGTTTTTTATAACGCAAGAAGTCTAAAATTTTTTGTACTCGTGGTTTGTCTATAAGCTATATCCTATTCGAGTACAGTAGATCAAAAATGCCTAGGTAAACAATACAACCAAATTACAAGGTAAAAAATAACAAGGTAAAAATACAGAACCAAATACAAAACTGAGATTTGCCATAATCTTGTCCTTGTTGCGTAGC
>SCLH01001182.1:74405-108335 GCA_004367855.1 Oikopleura vanhoeffeni | reverse complement strand
GGAGTGTATGCATGCACAAAAGTTTTGACACGTGTTTACGCAGATGAAGGTTATTCCTACAAACTGGCTAAGCTGAATGGATATCTTGAAGCCGTGTTTGCTAAATATCAACGATGATCGAGAATATGTCAAATTAGAGGAACGGGATACGTATCCGGAACTCTTTAGACACAAAAATTATAAATTTAGTATGCAACTACAGTCGGACCCTAAAATTGATTTACATTAATTTCGATTATATTTGCGACTGACAATTTATGAGCTCACAAGCAAGAAAATGGGTCAAAAACGGACTTCTTATCATTATCATAGATGTTTTCTCGAATGCTTATTGCTTTTTTAAAATATAAAGGTATAGTTGAAACTTTTTTTTTTTATAAATTTTGAATTCGAAGGTAAACTACCAATAAAAGCAATTCAATCTAACAATATATCCCTTAGGAGTAGATTGTTTTTTAATGGTTTGTCTAGCATATGTCTAGTACCAATTTGAACATTACGTACTAATTTCTTAGACAACAATTTTAACAATTCTTCCTAGGGATATTATAGTATCCTTTTCCATAGTGGATTTGAATGAGGGTTATGTTAGGGGCTATAGACTATAGCCGCGTGTTCGAAGTCCTGATTTGTTCTTAGTGACTGTCTTGGGTATAATAATAGGCAAAGAGACTTGATATATCATAAACATCATTTAGATCAAATTAGTTGGTATTCGAACACGCGACTATAGAGATAGACTACATTTTCGAGATTACTTAGATTGAAAAAAGGATATAGGCTATATCTATTCATATAGCTTGCTTAGCAAAAGTAAGACCCTGCAAGCTTGCCTACAACTTTTTGGGAAAGTATAATTTATTTCCAGTTACCTGTGGTAACAGCTAGGATGTACTCGAAATTTAAAAAAACGAGAATCATTAAGTGTGTACTAATATGTTTCTAAGATTATGTACGATCTGATTAATCATCAAAAACGGAAATGTCATTACCTATATAACTTGACCAACAATAATTAAAATAATAAATAATAACCGTGTTTCCGATTCTTACCGGCTATGCGGCACAAACTACCGAAGCGAAGACCAAGCTTGATGAGATTGACGCGAAGATTCGAACAAGGTCATCCAGATGGATGACGATTTTGCCGGAAAGGCTTACTCCGACAATAACAAATGCTGTAAATAATTGACGGCCTTGTTGCAGAAAGTAAGTGGAATTCGTCTGGATGACCCAAGTTAGAGATTGGCCAAAGTTGGGGATGGAGGAACAATACCGATCGACGCGTTTTGGACGATTTGAACCTTCATGAAAACTATTATGTCTGAACGAAAAGAGTGCCATTTGGATGGCGGAAGGATTGGGATATGAGTCAGACATTGAGAACAAGCTATAATAAAAAATCAATCAGGAAGAACGTTGCAAAAATTAAATTGAAAAACGCAATTGAAGATGAATCTGAAATAGTTTATTAGTAGAAAATGTTTCTATATACCTCTCTTGTATTTAAGTGGATTTACATAAGGCGAATTAAAGTCACTGCATTGATATTTTTTGAAGTTAATTAAATGAAATAAATAAACACGATTTAGTCGGGAAAAACTATTTTCAAACCCTAAATTCTGGGCTATGCTACTGTGAAAGAACCTCAGTAAAACAACCCTTGATTAGTTTACAACCCGGTCAGATATGGACTTATATCTTCTTATAGGTAATGAGTATTAACGATTTTTATTTATATGATATTGTCATAATCGCTTTTAACCATTGAGGCACAGAGCCTTGTAGAAAGATTCAACCACTTTAAAGCATCAAAAAATGGTGAAAAATGTATCGCAGAACTTTTTTGAAATGATTTATGAAATCGCGATTAAATCAAAAATGTTATCATTTTTTTGGAGTATAAGGTTCATGTCTGTGCGAGTTGATTGAAAGGCAATTTTTGTCTAAGTATCAATTTTGATTACTAGATTTTCGACTTCAAAATTGATAAAGAAGTTGAATAAGCAGTTTTGGGGAAAGTCTTTCGAGTCCATTTAACAAAAAAACTCTAGAGACTCCGTGGCAAAATATTTTTTTAGGATATTGGAAAAAATTATATGTTTTTGAAATAATATTAATTATTGTATTACATTATTATAGATAGGATGTTCTTGTGAAACAAAGGAAATATGTGCCTTTGGCAATTTATATATTCACACGAACTTAATTTTGTAAAATATGGAAATTAAGAAAGTAATCAAATGTATTGATTAAACTTTAGTTAAAATAATATTGGCACTTGGTTTTTAAGTTGAAACATTATTACTTTTTGGAACTAAGTATAGTAGCGTGCAGTAGGTTAATGATTACTGATCAGTTGTATGTTTTATTGTCATTATTGGATTTTCAACGGTCTTAGTGACGTTCAACCGATGCATCATAAGTAGTGGACCGAAAGACATTTATGAGATCACGATGAAGGTTTTAGATTCATTAGTTATTGTCATTTACTTTACGACAAATATACGTAGTAAGGACATGTTTTCGTGTAAACAGTTTCCCTGTCGGTTTTTATTTTACAAAAGTTGGAACCGAAGTGGGAGGTTTGATTCTGGAAAAGAATTAAAGAGTGAATTTAAAGTATTGCAATATGTATTATATGTTTAAAGTTGAACTTACTTTATTTTGATTGAGTATCTAAAAGAAGCGTAGTTGATTTTTATCTCATCTTGTTATGGAAAGAAATAGTAACCGGGCTGATTGATGATAAATGAGCGTTTGGACAAAAATGTAGATGGATGAAATGATTGGATGGATAGGGTGGCCATTACCGGATTGCTGCGAAGAAAGTCTAAAGAAATTATTAATACACGAATATAACTCTTCACTATATTGAATCTGTGCGAATTTTGTTACATGTGGTGAACGCTTTACGAACAACGAAAACTATAGAGGACGTCGATATGTGAAGTGGACTTAGTGTGAATATTGTCCAAAATTATAATTAGCTGTCACCAGTTTTATGATGTCCTGAACAGCTTAACTCGGGAGAGCCTTGATGATTAATCGAAATTATGTAAATCTTTGAATACCAAATCTTTCTACCTTTGAGAAATAATTCTATAGATGAACAATTACTCTATAATAGAGTAATGCATCGAGGCTCGGCTTCTTGGGCAAACTTCAAAGCTAAAAAATAAATATCGCAAAATATATACAAAAAAAACAAAAATCTCAGTTTTGTTACTACTTTAAAAAATGTACCATATAAAAACTTAATATATAAATCATGAAGAATGTTTCAATTGTAGTATCGAGAAAATAGCAATTTTACTATTAAGAAATATAATTGATTGATTGACATACCCTAGAAAACCAATCCCATGAAACGTCTAGTACATGCTGTTCCAAATCAAGCATATAAACTAAGATTCACATATATCACAGATATATTTTCTTTATGTTAATAATTAGCATTTAATAATTTCTCAACAAATTGCTATAAAAAATTTTGCAAATAAAAATATGACAAACATCATGTGAACTAAAAAATTAAAACTGTGTCTATGTCACATATGTTGCTTAAGTAATATACTGACATAAAGGCTTATTTATACTTTGGAATTCATGTCAGATAAACAGTCCCTAACCCCTTGAATCGCCGCCCCCTTGCAAAGTGCCAAAATATATCTTTAACCCCTTGATGCCTGTTTATTTTTCTGAATAAGACTTTCACCTTTAAAATGCATAATTTATTTGTGCGCACGTACGCAATCTTACTTATTTACGTACAAAATGTTTCTGTTGAATTATCTCTACGATAATTAATTAGGCAAGCAATGAATTTTCCGATTGTTTTTTGGCCGCGTAAAAGGTTTATTTTGTCAATTTCAGTAATGGAGACTCAAAATACTTGCATATAAAGGGTCTGTTTTGTATAAAAATTTTAAAAATAAAAAATGCGAAGAAAATACTCCAAGGTAATAGTTGACGATTAAGCCATTAAAAAAAAGAATACCAGTTATGTACACGGTATATGTTTTTATATAGCCGAGCGGTTCGAAAAAAACGAGTTTATTTGGCTACTTATTTTTCTGAAATTCGGTACAAAATTAAAGAAGACAATAATTGAGAATTATTCGGTTACTCCCAGAACCTTGCAAATAGGAGGCATTACGGCGAAAATATAATAAGTCATTCACTAGCACCTTTTGAGCAAGAAGTTATATTCGCGATTTTGGGACGCTGTCAAATTACGATACTGAAATTCAGCAACCACAATTCGTTTTTTGTGTGGGAATTTCAAAGAATTCGAAAACATAAAGATATCAAAAACAAACATTTTTCTCCAAAAAAAGCATTGCCCTTGAAGATTCGGCTAATCGTCCCTTTGGCCCCTAGACATGCCTCCTTTTTGAATTTTTTTTTTTTTGCATTTCAGGGGTTAGGAGATGTATTAACACCGCCTAACAAACTTAAGTGTCTTTGCTTGTTCTAAAAACAATCTAAGGTTTTTATCAAACTTTTCGAAATCAGTTCTTAATCTCGAAATATATCTTGACTATTTGAGATGAACCCAATCGAACTGGGAATATTTACATCCAGTCCATCAAGTCAGTTTGGAGTCTGAAACGCTTTCAAGAAAGTGGAAAAGAATTACTAATGCGTTCTAATTACTGTAGCGTGACTGGATTGTTAGCGTTCAAATATGAGTCTGGAACACATTAAACGATTCAAAAATTAATATTTATAAAACCGATAGTCCGATCTTATACTTGATTACGTAATTCGAATAAATGTACCCAAATTAGATCACAAAATTTGAGGATAAACTTCAAATGGTTTTTAGACTTTTTTTCATTACAGTATAGTCAAATAAAATCACTGTCGAACATATTAAAATAAAGGTTTGAATATTTGTTCATTTTATTCATCCTTTCTTGAAAATAGATCACGTGTACGTTTTTCTCAAAATGCAGATTAATGTTCAAATTCTTGGATTTTGTTTCTTGCCGAAGCTTCGGTCAATTCATTTCTGATTATATTGTGTACTTGAACCAAACCCTATTTCTGTTTGAAAGTCACCGTGATTGTTTCTCTCCTAACTGTCTCTGTAGTGAAAAACCTTAAAAACTTTTAAGATGCTCCCTAATTTTATTCAAAGTGACATTAAAAGTACTTTTTGAAAATAAAGCCAGTAATTTTGGCAACTTATTTTCATTGAAATATCCGTACGTGATTATTTTGGCTATGCTTGTAATGAAAAAAAGTCTTTTAAAGATTGTTTTCTGATACAAGGTTACCCATAGGTGTTTTTTGATGATATTCAAAATTTTGCAAAAAAAATATACTGTAATACACTAAAATTTTCAAAAAAAAGACCAAAATGTCCTATGCAAATATTCGAAGCATCAATTTTTGTAAACTGCTTTCTTCATATAATCTTATTAAGGAATTGCCTAAAGGTGACTATTCAAGGGCCATGTAAGTCTAACTGAAGTATTGAGGTTAAGGGAGGTTGACGGACTATTTTTTAATAAAGCCCTTAGAAGGCAGTAAATATGTTCCAATTGATACGATGACGGCGTAGATAATAGTATGTATAAGAACCCATCTCAAATAGCAAATTTTCGGAAAATTTTTCGCATTTTGCGTTTTTTAGTATGTCTTTTTAAATAGGATGAAGTAAAAATATAACGTTTGCTCGAATTGACCATCTAAAACTTCAAAAATATCGCCTTGGGACGTAAGCCAAATTTTCATCAGTGTTTCTACTGGCTTTCTTTTAAACAAACTCGAAGCCACTTTATTTCGGATAATTCCATCGAAAAATGACCTCATATAAAATAATATTTCGGAAGTAATTAAGCCCATAATTGAGTTGACCTTGTGCTTTAATTTATCCTAAAATGCTTTTATAGAATTGACAGTAAATACAACATTAGCATTTTGGCAAATAAATTCTCGAGGACGAATAATTTCAAAGTTGAGATGAAGCAAAAAATTTGTGCTTTAATGTATGATATGCTATTGTTACAAGTCTCTGAAATTAAGCCAATTCTGGTATCGTTTTCGGGAAGATGATTGAAGTACGAAAGGAACTCCTTGCTTACCGATTACTGTCTATGTGATGTAATGGTAAAAAATATTATATTGAAGTACTTTTTTCGGCAAGATATTAGGATAGATCTACAAATAAGCATTTTCGGTTTTCTCATGAACTGTTAGTTTTCAGTTATATTTCACCGAAACATGTCATAATCAGAGGCTCGTCAAACCCCCTTGACATATTTAACTGGAGGACCACCCATTGACTCATTGATCCATGAGGTAGTATCACGTGACTTAAGGGGTTGCCATGCTGATTTGCTTGTGCGAATTGAAGTTTCTTTGTTTTCATAAATAAAACAAAAATAATACGATTTCGAGTAATGAGGGTTCTGGATCGTTGCAATAATAAAATCGCTATGATGAAGTCATGTTATTTTAGAATTATAATCCGAAATTCTGATATTAAAATAAAAATAATTTGTCGATCGATGATAAATTTTCGTAGTAATTCGACTATTTAAACAATTTCAAAATGTGGTTAAAATTGCCTAGACAATGTTTATAATTATTTATAAAATTATATTATTTTTTTATTTATATCTTTTTATAAATTACTATCTTTGCAACCGAATTGTCAGTGTGGCGGCACCTATTGATCACGGAAGATCCAAGAAACAAAATTTGAAATTTTCTCTTGAGAACTTGTTGCATTTGTTTGCACGTAGAATATATTTATCTCAACATTTGTTGTTTTGAAATTATGTAGACGAGTTTTGCGTTTACGAAAAAACGTATTTTTCTGTTGAACGTAAATTTTGAATTAACTTTTCAAGAACTTTGCAAAAATGTTTCTTTCTTTATTCATGAGAGATTTGGACATTTGATATAACACTCCGCGACGTTTGTCTTGGCCTTGCTGGAGAAAATTGGAAGGTAACTTTTTCTTTGTAAACTGTGTACGTATTATACTAATCTTCAATTATGATTATTACTTTAATCATAATTATAAACAGCGTTACGACCCAACAATAATTTTTTTCTTTCATTTGAGCATTTCCACAAAGTTAATCCCTTGAAAAGTAGTGAGAAGACTCGCAGCAATCTACAACATCAGCATGGCAAACCCCTCTAGGCCCCTGAAACTCAAAATAAAGAAAAAAAAATGATTTTCGTAAATATTTTTCCGAAACTTGAACGAAATTTAACCCAATAACCGGACAAAGGACAAATCGATCATAGTAAGCAGATAGGTGATTACTGATTTTGAGTTATCGCTGTAGCAGCATATTTTTCTCATAATTTATCTATATATATTTTGACTGACGCAGGCGATATTGAAAATTGTTTTTAGTAAGCGATCGATAAATATTTCAAAATCTGAGAAGCTTAGGGGTTGCCTAGTCTGGCAAGGATTTTGGTTACATTTTCGAGCACATTATATGAACGAAAAAAAATGTGATAAAATTAACTTTTTATTTTTTTCTTTCATATTAAGTGTTCATTTCTTGCGAACGTTTACGAGTTTTTAATTCTTAACTCGTAGAACTTTGAATATGAACTGTACCAGCTCGGATTTTATAGGCGACTTAATAAATCGAGCCAATATAAGCAAAAAGTTTCATTATCAACATACATTTTTCAATGCTATAAATAATATTTAGCCAATTTGCTATAATTGTTAAAACAAATAAAAATGTAAAGAATTTAAACGCATTTAATGAGAGATAAGAACGTCGTAAAGTGCGTCGTAAACTGCGATTGAAATGGTGCAAGCTGGCGACGCGTCGCATAAATCGAGTTACAGTTAACCATTAACTTATATCTGGGAATATAATAAAAAAACTTATTCACTGTAAAATACAGAGTTCCAACTAAACCCGGACTAACATGATTATTTTTGAAGCGACATGTAATAGGAAATTAGAGAAGAAGATGTTTACAGCCGAGTGTTAAACATGTTTCATCATAGTTTTAGAGAACGCATGATAATCGCCGCGAAATCATTGTTCGACATACGAGAATTTACATAGATCACAAAAAATAATTCTCATCTAAAGATTCAAATATATAAGCAATTCGCGAAAAACCCACAAATTAAAAATTTTGGAACTTGTTGCGCGAAAATTATGTCAATATATTCCAAAAAATTGACAAAAGATGAAAAATAAAATTTTATTGATTTTTTTCAACCGCTGTCAGATATGTGGCGTTTTTGAAAAAGTTAAAAGTGGCTATTTTTCGGGTTATTACCCACAGATTTGAATAAAACAAAACAAAATGACAAAAATGCGCGAAAATTTTTCATAATAGTTTGATTTTTTGAAATTTTACGGATTTTCATAAAATTGAGAAACTCACTCAAATCTTCTAAATGGAATAAAATATAATGTTATTCAGCTGAAACGTATTTATATCGGATTCAGCTAAACTATAATAAGCATAAAAAAATATGACTTTTATTTACGTAGTTATAACGACTCCAAGTCTGCGGTTTTATGGCACCCCCTTAAAAGGCTGAGTTCCTTGTAAAATCTGTACATATGTTTTGTAAAATCTTGATGTTTTCCAGAATACGAGGGGAGCTTGAACCTTCTCTTTTTCGTTGGGCAGTATCCGAGTTTCAGACTGTTGAACTTTGAAATGATTATTGTGTGTTATTTTCTTATCTTCCTTATCTCAATCGTGAAAATAAAGTATCTTCCAAATGATATCTTTCCGTTTCCCCGTGATAACGCGTACAAGATTATAGGCATTAGATAGCTTTTGGTTTGTGAGCGAAATCTTGGTTCGGTTGAGAAGGTTAAGACCTTGATTTTTCAAACATTTTTTTTTAGAATTAAATAAAATTTTCTAAATTAGGTTTTTCAATTGATTCAATAAAAAAGGTCTTCAAGGGTTTCATTCGTATTAAGTTCTCTTGTAAACGCAGTTCAAAGTAGAGGACCTTACTGAAAGGTTCTGGTGCCTCGCGGAACTTTTTATTATTCAAGGAGTTAAAAACACTACCAGCGTGGGTACATTTGCAGTTCACATGTTTCCTTGCTAAAAGTATGAAACTGTGTAATTTGATCCTTGTGACGCGTCAGTGATCAGTGCCAAATAACAAAAAATCAGGATAAAAATCTTCCGGATATACAAGTTGCCCAAATGGTTTCGAAGGATGAGCAATTTGCTCATGAATCGATTTTGATTTTACGTCAATTGGGAAATTCGGTGAAAATAAAAATGGTCTTTTATATATTTTTGTTGGGCTTGGTTACAAGATTCCGTTTGCAATATCTTGTTCGGTATATGAAATGGCCGAAAATAGGCTGGGCTGTCTATCAAAATTTCCGTAATCACTTATAAGATTTTAGAATTTTCTTACAGGTTACATTTTTCACGAAACGTTTGGACAAAAACTAATACCCAGTATTTTAAAATAGTGAGTCAACAGGCACAAATGATATAATCGATAGCTACGGCGCCCGGGATGCATACGACTCTTGCTACCGAGAAATATTCTTCCATTCGGCACATATAACGTGTATGCCTTTTCATTGAGAAATTGTGCGAAGAATGACCTGATCTAGTTAACGTTTTATAAGAAAAAAAGTTTCAACAATAATTTGGGAATTTTTAGCGGTTTACAAATACCTAGGCATGTCAATGACATTGTCACTCGTGAATGCAAAAATAGAGGGCTGAAATTAGATGTAAAATCGAGGATGCCATACTTAATGATTTTTGTGCAAACGTAAATTTACTTTTTGAAAATGCGAGATTTCGGACCACACGGGATTTGAAATCTCATCCCGTTTTAGAACACCGAGTGCTTATAGGTATGTTAACGAAAGTTTAGAACTTTACCGGAAAGTTGACTTATTATTTTGGGTGTTTAAACGAAACTTAGAACATATTTATAAGGCCCAAAACATGAAAAATTAAATTCGAAAACTTAAATTTTAATCTCGATTTTTTTTGAAGTTCAAAATAAAAAAAGAGCAATTTGTAGAAGCCGGAGACGAACCGAATCGGTTATACCAGGTGTTGGTTTTTTAAAATATTGTTTTCTTATTATAACCTCCTTTGTTTATCGAATTTAACCTAGACGTTAGAAAATCCGGGTGACCCAATATCGTCACGCTCTTTCGATAGTATAGCCTGTTATTTTTATTATTTTTTTTAATAATTTTATTCGGCAGATGGGTGCGCGTTGGCATGCCGAAAAGTTAACATGCGGCGTGAATGGCAAGCTACGTACTTACGGGAGTTCACACAAACTTATAGAGTCTTAAAATGACCAAGTTATTGACAAAATAGCTGTTATATAGCGAGTGAATAATACTTACTATAATATCAGATTATGAAAATAGTATCAATGAAATAACAATGTAAAAAGTTCCATATTTGCTGACGTAAACTTAAATAATAAGGTGCTGAACAAGAAACAAACTACACTGATTAATTATTTCATTAAGAGTGGTAAAATGAACTCTCTTTATTTTTCAATCAAAGAGAATCACTAAAAATTATATTCATATTCGTGCATAGAGTTTGTAAAACATCAATTACTTATAATATTGCATTATGAACGTTAAATAAGCGTTTGCAACTGTGGAGCGTTAATTACCGTTTTCCGCAAAGCGGAAATGAATTAATTTATGCAAACGAAACGCATTTCTGAGGAAAAATAGTTATTTCATAATAAATTTTGAAGGCTTGTGAAATTTTAAACTATCGGTCAATGATAATTAATCACGTTCATACTTGTATTGACCAAGTTTCATATAAACAGGAGATCATTCTCAGTTTATAACTGAAAATAGATACACACCGAACAGTTCAAGAAAAAGTATTCCAGATTGGACCAACGCGCCAACACTATCAAAGAGCTTTCCGATTATTCCATACAAGGAAAAAGCTGTAAGAAAACTGGAAATCGAATTTAAGTTGGCTGAAAAGACAACTTTTCTACAAGGAGCTGAATTTTTCTGGCGAAATCACCGAAATTGTTGAAAAAAAAAAAAGTAGTTCTTATTTGAAGAAAGGGAAAGACAAGAAATTTGAATTAATGGGTCGATGAAAAAATGTTGAAATTTTACCGTCCGCTTCCCGATATATGTTTCCGATCCAATTCTGATACTTTTTGACTTCACTTAGATGAAAGAATACAGCTAATTACTTCACTGAAGACATAGCACGTGAAGTAATTGATAATCTACTGATAGACAAAATCAACCCACTTATCGAGAAAACAATTGGAGGAACATTCTGAAAAGATAAGTACTACCGTATATGAAAGGGCGTGGCGTATTTGGTGTCTATCCTTTACCAATTCCTGGCTTTATAAATTCCTGCGCATAACAAATCGTACTAATAATAATACGTATTATTACAATTCACATTGAATTAAATCCAACTCAGCTGAGTTATGAAGTAAGGAAGGAACCGAGTGGTTTGAACCGTTAAGAAATTCGTGTGAGGGCAGTAGTTAAATTGATTCTAAAAGTATAGCAACAATAATTTTATAAACACAAAATTTTCCAATTTCCAAATTAAATCCTTCCATTTATGGACGGGTGGAGTTCCCAAGATTGAGCGCACGTATTTTCAACAACGCTGCCTGCTGGTTCACTATTTCACGTAATCCAACAAACTGGCAGTCCAGTGCAGGGTGCGGTCGACTTTATCACCTCCAAATGGAAAAGGTGGGCCAGGTAGGGAATCGGTGGACGTCTGGAGACACTGGGATCGGTGATGTTGCCTCATGGGATATTAGCTTACGGGGTGTATAAAGATGACTCTGTATTATTTGTTCGTTTTTGCACCCATCTCTGTAAGATGGTACGAGAAATCATTTGAGCAATAGCAGTTTTGAACACTAACGCAAAATGGTGAAATTTCTACCGTTGAGTTGGGTTGATTATCAATATTCCGCACCCGTTTCCATATATCATGAAATAATTTTAAAAAATATTTAAGAATTTTTTAAAACAATGAATGTTATGTACAAGTGTATTTAATTACTTACTTTAAAATTTAACTTCAGTGAATTCTAAGTGGAAGTTGGATCAACAGTGGTAATTGCACACTTGTCCTTGAGGTCTTCTTTTTTAAAGATAATGACAAATGGGTTTGAGAAAAAGTCGGAAATCGGGCAAATACTCCCCTTCTGAAGAGGAATATTTTCCAAATCTCGTTTTTTGACTGGAAAGAAACTTTGACATATATTAGGGTAAAATCACGGGGGTTCCTGGTCTTTTTACTAGTTTTTACCAATTTTTTTTTATTCGGCTTCTTCAAAACAACTCAATTCCGAATAAATCTTGGATAGCTCAACTGAGCAGAAATTATCTTGTGACCAAATAGGTTGCAGTCGGAATTAATTTGTTTTTATCTTTGGTTCGTAGATTAATATATATTGGTTAAATTATAGTCTAATGTTTTAAAGACTGAGCTGATGTACAATCGTTCGATTCGTGACATTTATTTACTAAATCAATTATACAGTAATATATGTGGTCTGTGATTACTAATACGGATGTCCAATCGCATGAGTCGCTGTAGCAAAGCTGAATTAATTCAAGAAAATTTGGCTAACAAATTAGTAAAAGAGACAGGAGCCCCGGCGTATCGATATCAATAGATATATTCGATTAGCGTTACAATATATATTAAACAATCACTACGCAGAACCGAATTAAATATTTTTCTAGAGCCCTATTAATTTCATTAATTAGCAGCGGCATTTCAATATTTTTACGGACAGATATTTTAGATCGAAATTAGGTGTATTTAGCATCGCCATGTTGTTTTGAAATTATTGTGGAAATGTTTTAAAATCTGAAAATATTGCAAGTTATCATTGTATTACAACATTAGGACTATTAGTAATTTATAATTTGTCTATCTATAACTGGATATATTTTATCGCATATTTTACTTTCTTTCACGTAGGCTGCAGATCATCCTTTATTCCCTAATAGTGTTGAGCCTCTCTTTGTTTAACTCTATTGATTGATTCAGGTGATTATGAGGCTCTTTCTTATCGCACATTAAAAATAAGGTCATAGATAATTTACAAATAGTTGTTAAATAGGCAGCTGATATTTGTATGATTACTAAATTAAAAAAAGTACATCATATATTTGACCGTTTTATAAATTTCAAAACGTTCGATTAACAATATTCGTTCTTAAAATGGATTTTTCAATATGTTTTTAGCTCCAAGCCAAAGTGTATTGGATAAGGATGGGTACTGTTGGTTCAGAGATTTTTCATAATTGGAGACAGATGAATAAGGCAAAAAAAATGACAATGAAATATTTTCTTTCTTTGTGATACAAGTATGAGCCAGGCGGCGAGTTCAAAGTTATTGGGAATGAGCCATTTTTTGAGCAATTAGAGCACTTCTATGATGTAACCATCTCGGTGAACCGACATTTATTACGATGATTTATGATGACTTTGGAGTGGTCGGATTCGATGTTTCGATCAAATGTAATTAGGAGTAGCGGCAGTGTAGATTGTTTATTGGCACTTTTGAGCTAGAAACTTGCGACGCTACACCCTTAAGTTTAATTGTATCGAATCGAATCGCCCAGATTAAATTTCACAAAATATCATTATTATAAAGAACAATTAAAAGTCGGTACTGTGTGGTTACCAATGGTACTTAATAGAATTGGTCTCTAATTCGCCTCAAAAATGGTCTTTTCCCGGATTTAATCGCCGCCATGAGCCGAACTTGAGATCTAGGAAGAACGAAAAATATATTTCCATTCTCACTTTTCTTTGCTTTATTACGCGTGGTCTCTTAATTCTTTACGAAATTTGGTGAAGAATACATGCCACCGTTGAGGGGTATGTATAGGATGGAAGGCTTTTTCGAGCTCTAAATTTTTATTCTTCATAAACTTTAGGATAGTGGTTCGTAAATCTTTAAGACATTTTACTTCTGACTTTTTTCACTGCATGTTAACGACCACCAGGTATAAATTGAGGGTTAAACGCGAGCAAATTTTTTTTTTTGAAAGTCCGTATTTCTTTTTCGCTCTATATTTCAAAAACGTTCTTTCGGAATGTAGATCACAAGCCAAGGTTAAGTGAGCAAGCTGTCTGTGAGGAAACTTATCGAATGTAGCTGTAATGGACAAAAAGAGTGCGCGAAATCGAAAATTTTGATATAAAACAGGAGAATTAGACAATAACATATGCCACCAAAGATTCCTTGCGTTACGGTTAGCTGGAAACCGATATTAGCAGCTCATGGTCTGATTATGAAATACAGCGGATTATTAGAAAAAATTACTTTTCTATCAAAATATTAGTTTTATCTCTAGCACCTTTCTGTTCAAATCAGACATATTGGCTAATATTTGATTTCAGCAAAAAATCATGTCACCAAGATATTACCTACTCAATCTTTGCGTGGCATAAATTGCTATTTTCTCACTTAGTCTAATTTCAAATTTTCATTTTCGGCGCAACATTTTTGTCGAATTTAAAGCCATCGAAATCTGAAAATTTGCTCTACAATTGGCTGTACTAATCCGCATTGGACGTTAGTTTTAATAGTCGAAAAAAGATGAGAAATAATCGAGATTGTGATTTCATCAAAAAAATTTTTGGTCGCGTTACTTAATATGTACGGTGGTAATCGAAAATTGTATGAAAAAAGTCAGAGTTGAGATGTTCTCAGATATTCGAATTATCTGAATTTTCTATAACGTTGTTATGAAGGAATATAAGTTATGGCCTGAGATTCGGTGAAAGCCTTTCGCGCTATTCACCAACCTTTAAAGGTTAGTGTGGGTACGATATCTGAAAGGTTTCCAAAGACTTATCATCAGACTATTTTGTTAGAGCAATTTTCCCGGTTTTTTGACTTATATCTATTATTTTATTGATTTTAAGATTTTTTCACAGAAATATGGTTAAGAGGAGCTGAAATTTAAGGTAATTGATATGTATTTCAAAATTATTACATTTCCAGAATCTTTCGATCTAAAATTATTTTCTAGCTATATCAATTCCGTGATAAATACTTGCTCTAAATTACTGCTCGAAAATTATTAAATCATTTTTCATCGTTTTTTTGGTCAAAATTAACATTTTTTACTAAATTTTCCAAAAAAAAAAGGAGAATTCACAAGCATTTTCGATACCCAAGACGAAATTTTCAAAAAAAGAGCTCCATACCGATTTGTAGGCAGGTCTTTGTCACACTTGATGCAGCATAATTGAAAAAATTCCATGAAAAATGTGGGAGGAGATAGCTTTTTATGTGAGCATTCAATTGAACTGTTTTGACCACTAGAGATAAACCTTCAAATAAAAGGGGTCATACATTTCCGTATTTCATTAAATTAAGTGATGACTGCCATAAATTACAGGATAAGCAAAATTATCAACGACCCGATAGACAGGAGATAGTTTAGTGTTTTTGGGTATGGCCTATTAAAGTATTCTTTAGACGTAGAGTTGAATTTTACTCATGACTTAGTAGTATACTCGGCTCATCCAAAAAGTTTGTCCACATTATTAAAAAGAATAAAAATTATTCCGGAATCCAGGTTTCTCAAAATTGATTTGCAATTTTGCCAGAGCTATTTCAGTGAAATCTATGAAAAGGGGTCTCTAAGAGTATATTCAAGATTTAGCGAGTTTGTCAGCCACATAGCCTTCCAACATGCGAAAAAATTTGCCCAAAATTTTTATGTAATGAACACCTTACTAACCGGTACCAAGAAGACCTAGCCACAAGTGATCCACTCCATCTGATATTCTATGGCGTATATATATAACTTAAATTTTAACTATAAACTGACTATAATTAATATCGAACTTTTGTAGTATAGTAGCTTTTTGTCTTTTGCATTATTCTAGAATACGTAAAAAAACCCTCGGTCTCACAATACCGGTTTTTTGGACTATTTTATAGCTGGAAAATCTACTACCTACCTAGGAAAATTGCTCAAATTTTACTATATTTGCCAAAGCGGCTTCAAACAAACAGAAACTATTGCGTGGGTCGTTTTGTCAGATTTCGACCAACAAAACATATTGAATTTGTTACAAGTGTCATGGGACGAAAAAGTTTCCCGAAATAAAAATGTGGCTGTCGATTTTTTTCGAAGTTAGGCTCAAAGAAAGCTGGGAAAAGGCAACTGAGAGAAGTTGATTAACGTAACCCGTATTTCGAAAGTTGTTAGTGGTCAACGTTGACACGAACGGCTTATTTTGAACTGATTTTGAAAGCAAATACTTAGAAACATTCAGAAAAACGCAATTCGAATCTTTTTGTTGTCATTTGGGCTGTTTATGCGTTCATACATGGAACATTGAGTTTGGTGCCACTTTGTTATGGACATGTGAAGTAACTGCAGGAAATGATAGGAGCAGGATACGCTTAGGGAGTTAACGACGAGGGGCTGTATCTCGAGGACCTCATAGTGATTGGAAGGACTTATTTTTAGTTGCAATTGTCATTTTCGTGGCTGGTTTGCTTCAGAAATATAAAAAAAATTTTCGATAGTTCAAAATTTTTCAACATTTTCTATTTTACCAAAGTTTTATTTTCATTAACCGACTGATATCTTTTGAGTATAAAGTTTTCTGCTCTATTTTGTGCTTTGATCAATATAGATTCCAGATTTGAACATTCGGCAATAAAAAATTTTAAATTTCCGAAAAAAAATTTCCCAATATTTCTTAGTCCATTTGAGGTGTGGGTACCACGCGGGGTATTCTCGAGGGAATCAAGGTGTAGAAAGCTGATATTTAGACTGATTACTTATTTTAGTTATACGTGTATTGCTTATAAAACACTAAAAAAAATGAATTTCGATTAAAAATTTATCCGATATTTCTGATATTAATGGAATTTTTCATAAGTATTTTTTCAGGGTTATTACTGTTTTCTTTCTAGATCTATTGGATCTGGAGACTATTTATTACACTATTTTTATTAGTGCAATTATGAACAAAATGTATCAAATTATGAATTTTTTATTCTCAAAATTAAGTTTTGGATTTCTTTCATAATCTATTTTATGACAATCTTGAGGCGTAATAACTTATGATGTGCCTACTTAAAAGCTAATGAGAAAAAAAATTAAAACAAAACTCTTGTAAGCCTTACGTGTTGCACCTTTTAAGCGAAGTGCAATTTTTCCTTTAAAAGAATCTGACTATGTCGATGCACGAAATGATTTGCGTACCAGAACAAGTGTGCAAAAAACCCCATTTATTTGGAAATTTCTCTAAATAACAAGAAATTTGAAAATCAGGCATTTAGCTGTTGAGCTCACAAAATTAGGTGTTATACGAAAAAAAAGAGAAATTTATATCAGGTAAGCATATAAACGTTGTTACAAAAATCACTTTTTGGACCGCGGCATATCCCGGCGCCGATATCTGTACAAAATTTCGTAAACTATTGTTTTGAAATTTCAAACATATTATTTTTTCCTAGAAATTCCGAAATTTATTAACTCAATACGAATATGCGGTTAGCTTCAGGACTAACTTTTGGAAATCAGTAAAACCGCGTCGGTTTCCAACTTAAGGAGTATATCTGCAGATTTGAACTAGATTCACCAGGGTTGATTTAATTCTGTGAAACTTAGCACGCTCTTTGGAAAAAACCGAAATGCTAGAATTTGATGATTTCCTTACTCTTTGCGAAAAGTACATCACAAATTATTTTTTGACCATCACATCCAATGAGAGGTATTAACATGTATCGTAACAAGATGTGACTTTCAATTTTATCTACTTTCCGAAGGTATCTAGAGCTTTCAGATCCTAATTGCTGAGCTAATATGATAGTGTGTCGTGATGGGGTATAGTATTTAGGTTTTTCCTCGATCACCGGCGATGAACAGCATGTCTTTTAGAACGCAAAGAACCAGACGATTTCTTTTAACAAATTGCACAACTTCAATAATCTGTCTCCTCCGAGGATATATGTTGCAAATAGCTTCAATTTTATTCAAGTATTCTCTCAGAATATAATTTTTTAGGATGTATTGTAAGAGCTTTTTTGCATTTCTGGCTTAGTAACTTGTAAATATGTATTTTTTCGGTTATTTCCAAAAGAAATTTCCGAAAAAAAGTTGCTTCCGAATTTTTCGAAAGTAGGCTCAAAAGAAGCCAGTTGAATACACTGTTATGGAGAAATGGTGAAGCTATACAGTCAAAAGTTCCGATATTTTGAAGTTTTAGTGGCCAATTCGAGCAATTCATTATTTTTTAACTTCTCTTTTAAAAATACTTTAGAAAAATAATCGAAAAATGCAGAAATTTCGAAAATTTTTTTTGAATGATTGTGGTTCTTAGTACCACTTAATTTTATCACGCACGTGATCAATTTGGAGATTTTATGCCTCTAGGCCTTCATTTATTCAGACAGAATATACCCCTTAAAGCAAAATAAATCAAAAAATGCCTATGTTGTAGACTGCCTTATCTTGTGAAATCCAGAGGTCATACTGAATTTTGATTGGATACCAATCGTCACATAGTGTAACAGGAGGGTCACTTGCGAAATTTCACAAAATCTATTCTCCCTCGGGACCATATATCGAAATTTGTCAAAGCTTATAATGATACGTGAAAAAAGAAACTAAGATTATGCAGGAACGTTGTTTTTGTTTCGATACTGGTTTTTAGCAGGTCAATAAACCCGACCGACTTTCGGCCGTTTTTTTTCGATTTAAAGCTAAAATCTACTCTTTCCAGAGATCTAAATTTAAATAGGGCCAATTTTTTTAATGTACACGTGTTCACTTTTTAAAGATTTGTAGGAAGCTTTTTTCTAAATTTCCATATTACTCGGAAAAATATGTTTTTCGAAAAATGACTTTGATTTTTTCGCAAGTAGCATCAAAAAGCCAGTAGTAACACTGACAAAAGTTGGTCCGTCAGCGAATTTTGAAAGTTTAGCGCTCAACTTTAACAACATATTATTTTGAATAATTCTGAAAAAAGATAGCTGTTGAAACAAATCGAAAAAAAGCCAAATTTTTTTGGAGATTTGATCGAGAAATATACAGCGGTGATTCTTTTCTATTTCTCCGTTTTACCAAGTCCTGGTAGAACAGCAAAATTGGCCTAAATACTTTGCTTAATGATTGCTGGTTCTAGCCGCCTGGTAATAAAAATCGACGCATCTGAAAGATCTACCCTGTTTTGGTAGACAAGAGATCGAAAGTCGCGTTAGAGTCAAGCAATTGGGTGATCGTGAGTTGAGCCTTTGAAGTTTACTAAAAATCAAAACATGCACCCTTAAGGGGTTCGATCCGGCATTTGATAAGGGTTTTTAATAAGCAATTGTCGCAAAGCTACAAATCTGTTGGACCACATTTATACTCCTCTTTAGTGATATATTTAAACAAAACATCTCGCTCCTAAAAAAATACACTCAAAATATACGTGATTGGCTCGTCCAAATCTAGGACGTTGTTACAAAGCTGACGGCATCCTATATTTTTTCAAAATTATTTCTCACCTGAAGTTTTCAAGGTTCAACCATCTTGTTATGTTTCTAATTAACCGGAATCTGAGAACAAGTGGACCACCCAAGTTAGGTTTTTGGACATATCTTATGATTTGCGTTCAGAATCACTAAAACATATTTTGATACCATTTGTTAACGTAGAGGCATAATACGTTTTTGGTGAATTCTTGAAGTCACCAATCATTGTCCAGAATCAACTTATCTGGGTTGCGTTGCCTTCCACGTTCTCCGTTGTAAATTTAAACAAATGAAATCATTGTTGAACCTGAAAAACCTCAGGAGGAGCTATCATTTGAAAAATACTTCCTCACTTTGTAAGCGTTCTGATTGTGAGAAAGCCCATTGCGTTAATTTGATTGTTATTTAGCGAGCAACGATTTTTTTGTTTAATTATATCATAAAGAGAGGTAAAAAGAGTTGACACGATATTACTTGTGCGACATGTGGCTATCAAGAAACCTTAAATATGCGAACCACTCCCCTTACCCAGTTTTCCCACGAAAATTTGAAATCGAACAGGCGGAGGTTTCGATTCAAAAATCTAAAAAGGACGCTATCCGTTTCGCTTAGACACTTTGACATAAATTTAAGGGCCAAAGGTCCTCTCTATGAATGAAGGCTGAAATCACAACAAATTTTCACAATTTTATATTTGAATTTTTTTTCCTGTGGATTTTGACAAACAGGATTGATGGGCAACTGAATTTTTTCAGAGCTACGTATACCTTTATCAGTCTATATATCTAGCCCTTACGGATTTGTTTTTGAAATCGGATATTTAGGAGTTTTGAGTAATGAAATAGATAACTGAGCTTAAACTGTGATTGGGACAATGGCGTAAATGAACATCTTCCGCAGTGATGATTGTCTAAGCGAATTCGCCTTACGCAAAAAGATGTAGTAAACCTGGCAAATATTGAGTGTTCTGTTTATAAAATAATCATGATTTTTTTGAAAATAAGGAATGAAGAGAAATCAAGTATCTAATTTAATAAGAATTATTACTTTTGAATCACTTGATAAACTAATTGGCCTTGTACATTGATTTTGTTATCGCCAATTATTCTTTAACACTAATAAATCCTAAAAATAATCCGTATTTGAAAAAAACAAAATTCGTAGGTTAACACCTCATATTAATTTTTATATCTAACAATAGTCCAAATAAAATATAGGTTGTCATCACGTTTGTTCAAAATCCTGGTGTCAATCTAAAAAAAACCCCAAAAACAATATCACAGGAAGAATTTAAGACCTGAACTCAAAATTGAAATCAATTCCACCAAAAGTTAGCGCTTTTCCGTCAGAATCCTGCTTTACATTTACATCTGGATTTTCTGCTGCTAGTGGTAAGTTAAGACAAACTTTCATAACTTGCTCTCTTCGCATCACAATTCGACTTTCAAAACTTGAATTATTTTGTAGAATTTTACAATTTCCCAATCCCCGTTCTTTCCATTGCTCATCTTTCCAGATATAGAGCTTTGCCCGGCATGAAAATTTCACTTCTTCGCCTTCTTCTCCGGTTCTTTCTTCAACCAAATCTGAACATTTATAAATTATTGATTTTATACCAAGCGAATCTCTTCAAAAATTTGAAATAAATCAATAATTTGTGACTGGTCTAGTACTTGAGTAAGCAGGTTTTGTGTCTTGGGAGTACCTTGAGAGTTAACAAATCTTGAGGGGTGCGAGTGTGATAACGTACATAATGACTCATCTATTTTAATTATCTATTAATGCCTAAAAAATTTCCAGATCCAAAAAACATTTTGCACCTATAAATTTGTAGATCTTATTTTTTAGGCGATAAGATTAAATGTGAAATCCAAAATTCTGCGTTTTGGCTCGATACCGTTAAAAAAAGGGGGGAACAACTGCTGAAAACCAATTTGAGAATGGGAATTTTTTCATTTGCATTTATACTGCAAATTAAATTATAGAGTGGAACATCAGAAAAATCATTCCGCGCAGCATTTTAGCTTAAGGGGGTAACCTACGGGTTTTACTGATTTTCACAAACGATTTAGTACTGATCTCGCATTGTAGTTGAGTTTCAAACTTGGATTCTTGAGAATATTTTTGAATTTCAAGAATGGTGTAAAAGTTTTTGTATGACGGCGAGGCCGGTATACCGGTCAAAAGTGATTTTTTTCCATTTTTTGGGGTATTTTATTCTATCCTGGGTATCAAATTTTTTTTTTTTCAGTAAAAACTTTAATTTTGTGAGTTAACAGCGTCACAACTGATTTTCAAATTTCTTGTATTTAGAGAAATTTTCAAAAATATGGAGTTTTTTGCCAGTTCGGACTATTTCATTAGTCGAAAATATCGAGATTTTTTTAGAAAGAAAGCACTTTTTAAAGTGTGGAAACGAGGCGGTACAAAAGATTTTTTTTATTTTTTCTTCTCATTAGCTTTTAGAGGACTCAAAGTTTATTTACCCTCAAATTCGTCAAAATAGGATTTTGAAGAAAATTCCAAAACTTTTTTTGAGTAAAAATCATAATTTGTACATTTTTGTCAGTAAGTTGACCTAAAATTAGTTGAAAAATAGTCAGATCACAATGTCTAGATCACGAGAAAAAGTTAATTACCTGAAAAAAAATATTAGAAAAAATTCCATTTTATGCAAAATTCGGAAAATTTTTTATCGAAAATTCATCTTTTTTAGGTTTTTATATAGCAACCCGTTACAAAATAAGAATGCAGCTAAATCAAGCTTTTATCACTTCTGAGTCTGGAAACAGCCTCGGCGTTGACCCAATTTCTGGATCTAAGAAAATATTTGGAATTTTTTTTTTTTCGAAATTTAAAATTTTTTATTGCATGTTCAAGATCTAATTCCACAGTGATCTAATGCAAAAATTAAGAGAAAAAAGTTATTAATTCAAAAGATACAGTGCGGGTTTAGAATAAACTTTGAATAATATAGAAAATTTTGAAAAATTTTTGACATGCGAAATTGTTTTTTATATATTCTGGAAGCAAAACCAGCCACGAAAATGACATGCAACTAAAATTAGCTTCCTATACATATGAGTTCCGAGATACAGCCTCCGTCGGTATACCCCCTTAATATTGAGTTATGATTTCCATTTTCTCTTATTTTAAAGTCCTGATCGTGCAGATGAGATCCAGCTAATTTCATCAGGAAATAAGTTGAAAAACTTAAAAAATGATAAAACACATTTTATGGTGAATTTTATCATAATTTATGCGGTCGAAAATCTGGATCACATCTGCATTAATCAAGAGTTTAAAAAATAGAGGGAAAGTGGAAATCTAACTTAATGTTAAGACAAAATGCTGTCAGGCATGATATCTGATGCTCCCAGGTCTAAAAAAATTATTTGCCAAATACATTAATATTGATGAAAATTTTATATATTCATTTAAACCGCGATATAAAAAATGTCATCTTTGCCAAATCTGACGGGCATCTATCAAGTCCTGAAATAATTTCGAGCACAATTTCAAATTCTTATCAGAATTACTACAGTAAACACATGGTTTCTGTCCAAGCGGACAGTTTTCGAAAAAATCCCGTTTTGTCCGATGAGACTAACTTTAAATCAGATTTTCAGAAAAAAAATGCATAAGTTTTGCCCGCTTAGACTTGTGTCCGCTTGGCCAAAAACCACAGTTGTTTAATCATCAATTCTGCTTCTCATAAATTTTTTTAAAATTGCATTATTGGCTCGAAAATTTTATGGCGTCGCTAAGTTTTTAAATTACCTGGTAAAGTTTCCAAAACTGGTTTAAAGTGGACATTTGGCTCATCTTCATTATTACTAAATATTCGAATTAATACACATCATAACTTAAGGGGGTACTGGTCGCTGGAATTGATTATTCTCGATGAAAACTTAGCCAACCAAAGCTCCAAGGATATTATTCAGATTAGCCAGTTTGTAGACCTAGCCTTTAGCTTGCGTAATATATGTGCCAAAACTTTTTTGCCTGCATACACTCCCAGACACATAAGCGAGACAGGGTGACCTAAGCCAAAACGGAAAATCTATCTCCTCTCAGGTTTCATTTTGAAATAAACCTAAATCTTAACATAACCAGTATAATTACTGTCGTATTTGTCGAACGTTTTGGAAAACATTTTGAATATTTTCTTCGAAATAACCAAATTTATTTTTCTGAAATTTTCAAAATAACATTTTTTTTAAAAGTAGCAAATTTTTTTGTGACAGTGCTACTAGTATGAAAAATCAGTTGAATGGAGAGTTATGCCAAAAATCAAAGTTGGTGCTCTGAATGAGAGTTCATCGACCTTCGAACTGACCCATTTCAGACCGCGGCCAGCCTAATTTAGTTCCAATTAGAAAAAGATCAGCGAAAGCGTCCAGAGCCATTTTTATCGCCCTAAGAGACTAAGGGTTGTGTTGTCCGTTCAATTTTTTTGCGAATTTCGCCCATATTATTATGGTCTTGAAATCCGTCAAAAATCGAGTCAAAAAAAAATATGCTAAAAAGAATGAAAAAAAACGTCCGCTTAGACGCACGAAAATTTTGACATTTGAAAAAATGCGTAGGTTTTCGCCAAAAAAAAAAAACGCACAAAAAGACAGTAAAACGGCTCCGCTTAGGACAAAGAGTACGACAGTAGGTATTGTAAAACTTCTGTGAATTTGTTCTAGAATATGCGATAAACCACCGTTTTTGTGACTTTGCTCATCGGAAAATCTATCTCCTCCTAGGTCAAATGTCAAAATTCACTTAAATTTGTCTAATACTATTATAATAATGTGATGTGTAGGTGAGATGAGGAGACAGTCGAGATTTCCCTTCAAAAAACCGTCTCGAAGGTTCGATTTTGGTTACAAGGATCCACAAAATATTATTAGGGTAGTACAATACCGGCAGAAAAATCAGAGTCGCATACTGTATGCGGCATACCCCCTTAAGTTGTGGAGCTAGAATTTTTTTGTGAATTTAAGAAAAGCATTACAAAATTTCATTTCTTAGCTAGAAATTTGAATAGATTTTTAAATTTTTTTGTAAGGTAGCCTTTTTTTTAGGTGAACTCTTGTCAAGCACAAAACGTAAAAGGTATGGAGAAACGGGGGGTCACCTAAAAAAAGCAACCTGATGTAAATAATTCAACTTATTAATGAATTAACCTTTCTGTGGTCTCATTTAAATTTGGCTTTGGAATCGTGTTTTCTTCTTGATGTTGAATTTTAGATTCGTGATGCTGTTTTACCATAGGGGTCAGCGACACGTTTTCTCCTAAAAATTGATTAATGGTGGATCATACTATGTAACCAGGGAGTAATCGTAATTTCATTTTTCACAATTAAATGAAATCGGTCATAAGGGGCTTCCTGAAAGATGTAAAATTTGCTTGCACAATCAAACTTTCTCTATTTGAATAAATTGAACAAACAAATACCGAACATAAGGTAAATCGGGCTTAGGATCGATTGCAACTAATTAAAATGCTCTAATTTCGCCCCCGGTTATCTTATTTTTAGATCTGCTATCTCAAAATTATGACTATTTTGAAAAAAATTTAAAATCAGCTATTTTATTTATAAATGCTAAAATTGAAATCTCCGTGAAAATTGAGCAGGAGAAATATGTTTAAAACTTTTTTATCTGCATAATTGAAAGAAATAAGACTTTCTCTTATTTATTATGATAATAACACGTTGACTATCAAAGGAGTAGCGGTGCGCGCTCTTGTTTGATCAATTAAAATCAATGCCAATGAGCACAAAATTCCATTACTATGTTGTAAGCATTTATTTCGCTTAATATTTTCCGGCTTTAATAAAAATCATTTTTTAGATGATATATAAGAGAGATTTGCACTGTTTACGAAAGTCTTTTTTTGTTTTTTTTATTTTTCGAATCACCTGAACGTAAACTAATTATCTTCTTACCTATAGTTTGGGTCGATCTGTTTTGTTTTCCGTGTTTATTTTGCAAAGTTTCAACTAATGTATATTACCTGTCTCGAGTTTTGACTGACTGGGGCTAAAACTGTGGCATTTTTTAAACTCGTTTTGCGTAATACGATTTAACGAAATTTCGTTTACTAATGAGAAAATTTGTCTTTGGGTTTATAAAATCATGCAAGCTGTTTTGACCGAACAATCCTTTCATTTTCATTCATGTTTGATCATTTTAATCACGAAGTTATCAGACTGTTGAAAAGTGGTTACAAAAACCCAGCAATTCACATTCAGAACCCCCTTAATAATGGACCATTATTCAAAAATGGAGAAAATTATGAGCTTCAAAGTATTGTTTTTTTCAATTTTTCATAATTTCTCTAGAATAAACTTATGTTTATTCTATCAAAGACAGGATTTTATTTGATGCTTTGGCTGATCAGTAATTTTTAGTGTGACAATAGAAAAGTTTTTTGCGAAAACGAAGCAAAATATAAAAGATCGGCAATAGAGCCTCAAAAATTGCTTTAGATAATGCTCGATTACTTTCAAGTGATCGGTCTTCATAGCGATTTTTCATTGCTGGCTTACTTTTTGGATTTGTTTTCGCTAAAAAACTTTCTTTTTTCACACTGAAAGTGTATGAAAAGCAAAGTGCGTTGAAACCGGAGAGTTTTGCGATTTAAACTGTCCGTTACGTCTAAACGGAATATTTGAATGGCAAAAATGGCCGTTTAAACTCAAGCTGTCAGTAGTTTTTAACCCAATTTGGTTACCCAAATTAGTTCTATTCATTTCAATTCACGTTGCTCTAAAACTACCATGGAAATTTCAAAAAACTTTTACGGCCCTCAGAAAGGCAAAATTTAAATTTCTTATTTTTTTAAATCGAGCTTAGGATCGACTCTAGTTGAAATTAAAAGGGGTTGCAAATCATTCAAGCAAAGCCTTAAAATATTCTTATATACAAACTCTCAAGGTTTTTATGCATGCTAAAACCAGAATTGTTGGTAAAATTTTAAGTAAATCGAAATTATATTTGTAAGGAATTATAAAAAATCAAATCTCACCTTCAATGCCCGTAGAATTTTCACCGGAATTTTTAAGAGGTTCTAAAAGTTAGGGTTATGAAATCAACGTTTTGCCGTTTAAAGATCATTTTTTTATGCATGCCTAAACCGATATGCTTCAGATTATTACAAATTTTGTTAGTTGTGTCAATCAGGGTTCAGCAAAAAGCTAATATCGGGAGCAAAAATGTGACTGTATTTGTAGGAAATTATAATAAACAATCAAATCTCACCTTCAATGCCCTCTCCATTTTTAAATTTGTCTTTGAAAAACATTAGTTCTTTCTTCATTTTATCTGTTTTCTGATTAGTTTCCTCACTCCTTTGAATGGATATCCTTTCAGTGTCGTTTCTTTCCGGTGTGGTGATTGGCTGGTCGAGAAGTTTGCTCTGCGATTCTTCAAATTGGAGTCTGAACTCATTCGCAATTTCGGCGTTTTTGAACCGCACGCAAAATTGTTGGACTTCACCGATTGGCTCGTTGGGGTCACTAAGTAACATTTTTAAAAAATATTTTCAACATTTTAAAACATAATCTGGCATGCGCGGGGCGTACATTGATACATTTATAATCATTTGTATTGCAGTAGAATTCGTTTAAATTGGTAGAACGGGTTTGGGTCAAAAGGTCGTACTAGCGTAAGGTAGGAACGGCCAAACTATTTTTGCTAAACATTCCTTGAATTATTTTTCAAAATATCACCAGTAAAAAAATATTACTTTCGGTGGCGGTTTTTTTTCAGTGGGTTGATCAGTTGCACAAGTTTTTCTCGAAGATGGATGAACCGATTTCAAAAATTCATGGGAGTCAATGGTTTGATACCTTGGATAACACTCTTCGATTTTTAACCCGGATACCGGAATTCCGGTAATAACTCGTCAAATATTAAATTGTCGGTTTCTCGGTCACTGTTGGTGATGTGACACTGATTTTTTTACGTTTCGTCTTCAACTTTTCTGACTTTTATTTTTAGGTTCATGTCACATATCATTCGATAGAGAATTTCATTGTGAATTTGAATCTGCAAAAATATTTGTTTTTTTAAATGAAAGTTAACCCCAGAATCACCGAAACAAGGTTTATAGCGAGCACGAGGTTATTTCCACACAGGCTCAGTTGCTATAAGACACTATGTATATTACCAACGGAGGTGTAGTAGCCAGCAGCGTGTAGCATGCAGAAGTTATGTGTAGGTGGTAATCGCCTACGCTAGACTGTCTAAGAGTGCCGCTAAACAATAATATGGCTAGTGAGCAATCAACTCGACTTGTCTCGCTTTTAGCATTAAAGTCTCACACAGAGATTACCGCTATTAAAACGAGTAAAGTAGAGATATTACATTTATGTGAACTGTGGAGTTAAACTAAATACATAGGTTGTATCTACATTAACTAAAGTGTCAAGACTTCTTAATCGCAGAGATATCATTGCAGTATACCCACGGATATAAGAACGTGCAGCAAGCTAAGTTCAAGTAAGCAGCTTGCTACGGCCATACGAGTGCTAAAGCCCGACACTATCCTTAGATAACCGGGTTTAGTCCTATTTGCTGACGTGGTGTCAGAAGTCAAACGAAACTACGTTTCGATTGAGATATGGAAGAAAAAGGGGAAACCTAAAAATCTAAACTTAGTAAGACTCAGGTAATCTGAGCTAGGCACAAGTTTTCCGGGTTACTTGGTAGAAGACCATCCGGTTCGGCCGTACCGGTCATACTTGATTAGTGCTTGATGTTCATTACAAAGGGAGTGGAACGGGGACAAATTTTGCAAAAAATTTCCAAAATAGGACCAATCAAAAACAAAAGAATTGGGTCATATGACAAAATCGTTCTAAATCACTGATTTTCGTACGCGTCGCGAATTGCCAGCTGGTAAATTTTCGAGTGAGTATACATTACAGGTAGGTGGAATAGTGATATTACAATTTGAGAGAAATACCTATCAATTAGACCCTTTTTAGTCAAACGGAAACTTCGCTGTTCTATTTAGGATCGCGGTAAATTTAAGACAGGGATTGCAGACTCGCGATGCTGGAACCATTGGTCAACTGGACAACTTGAAACTCATTGCAATTGGGGACATCAAGGATGTCGAGAACTGAAACAAATGGTTGACGGCGGTAGAAACTTGCAATCCAGAAAACCGGGATTGCGCTCCAAAGCTTTGAAGAGTCTGAATGTGGAACTTGGAAAGCAAAGGAGTCAGACATCCTGAAGATACTTTCGTCGATTAGGCTGCCCTACAACTATGACGAATTGAAAGATTTTGTTGTAAACACGAAAGATTCCCAAGATCGCACAGATGTCCACTGTAAGCAGGCTACATGTCAACTTACAACACGGGTGGACTCTCAAGGTAACTTACCCGATGCAGATGTGTGTGCAGATCGTCAGATTCTTCTCGAAAGGCCGAGCATGTCCAGTCGGGCCCGCAATGAAATGGAGAACTACGGCGTTTACAACCTCGTATGCTGTCGCCACACAACATGCAAGAACTTCATCGTGCAGATAGGTGCAGAGGGAGATTGTTGAACTGGAAGATTTCCGGAAACGCATCCGATGTGGAACAGCATCATGCTTACACACGATAACGTCAGACCAAGTGAATTTTCATGAGGTAAAGACGGTCGTGACGATTCATGAAGACGCCGAGATAAGTTCATGTTAAATGTACAAAGTTGGAATTCCGCAATCCGAGCGCAATGCCAGAACAAGCGACGCTTCAATGAACTACTTTGAGGGGGAGAACTGCAGTGACAGGAGCGGGGACTAAGATATCCCGCTGGTATGGTTGCTGATGAAGCGATAGCCGCGTTGACTAGACAGAGCAAAATGCAGAGTTGGTTGAGGATCATTTTTTGTTGATTGTGCAGCCACGATCTGCTCCTTCTACGTAGCGGAGTACCGTTCCAACGTGGCAGCAGCTGAGTGCAGCTAGAGATGAGCAGCACTAGAGCGCGATGGCCATACGCGCACGTGCTCTCCGAACCGACGCAAGTCGCAAGAGTTGGGAGAAGAAGAACTTTCGAAGATGCTTGGTGATTATGTGAGAACGCTGAACGCATTTGCGCATTCGCATGCATTTCGAAATGACGAATCAAGAAAGAAAAGTCAGATTCAACCCCAAACGAAGTCGAACCCGAGTAAGACATCTCGGCAAAACAGACCCAGAACAACGGAATTTTGCATATGAAAATAGCTGGAAGTGGCAACAACGACTTGAAAAAGAACGAATTTGTGCAGGCAGCTTTACACTGCCCCCGTAAACCGGACCGCCGGCGAGGTATGAGGTCGTGGCAGGGAGGCCTCAGAGTAGAGACGGGCAGGAATCAACAGAGTTGAGAGGAGACTTCCGAAACGCTGTCGCAGGCCGACCAACGAGATGTGAGCAGCCACTATCAAGACAGGACGGGATTGCAGCCAAACCCCGCGCTTGACTATCTGGGTCGTTCATCAGTGAAGAAAATGTGGGCACGATTAGAACAGACGACCAACTTGTATGCCATACCTTGTGGTGACATTAACGGCATTTTGAGACGTGAAAAGAGCGACATTGATTTGTGACTTTGGCTGCAGCTAGTATCAGTAGTCCCATACAAATCTTTTGAGGCTAAAACATTACTGTTAGGAGTATTGCAAACCGGAAATTCGTCACAGGCAATGGAGAACCAATTAGGAACAAGTCTTTGCGACATTTGGAAATGGGTAGTAGTTGGAGTTGGAAAGAAGGCAAATTACAGATGTATGATCATGGATTCTCAGGAGGCGGAGTAACCATATCCTGAAAAAGGTGGGTTACCGACCTCCGCCAAAGCGGGTGTGCTCACTGATTTTCAGCAGAGGTTTGGTCAGTTTCGAAACGGTGTGAAAAAAGTAAGCACCCATGGAGTCGAACACCGATGCCAAATGTATTACAAGTGAATGGCAGGAACGAAGTTCCAACCCACCATGCTAACCAAAAAAAGCGGTTGAAGCCTGGATAAAGAAGCGCGGTTTGGAAGTTGCTGGGACAAAGCTTCAGCTAAACGGAAAAACGTAAAAAACGTTGATATTTTAGGGTGATGTAGGCAGAAAACACCCCTGCAGCTAACAAGCCAAAGTTTACTGCAAGCAGAAACACAAAATCAAGTTGCAACGAACCCGATGCTCGGCATACAACAGGAACTACGATGGACCGGATAGAGGGCACGCGTACCATAAGGATAGCTGGTTGGATGGGCGCCAATCGGGCTGCTGAGAAAGCTGTACGAAAAAAGTTTTCGGAGCTGACTCACAGTGGAGAAGCTGACGAGTGACGTCGCCATCATTTCGAAGGTTCTGTAACCGCAGTCAGAAACCATGCGGGCAACGAAGTTCAAGAATAATGATTTGCAACAAGAACATCGATGCTAGATCAACGTACAAGAAAGTAGCAGCAAGGAGCTCCAGGCGATGAAGACCATACAACCATTGGTGACGTGAATTCGATTCGAATTCCTGCGCCAAACAGCCCGCAGGCGAAGCACAAACTCAGTATAGTCATGGAGCGTCATCAAGCTCGCGTTCCAATAATACGGTTGGTTGCGTCCCGAACGTATACGAGATCCTTAAGCCAAAATCGAAGGCAAAGTGATCGATGCATATGGCAAGATCTCAACAGTCAGATCCCAAGAGAAATCGAAGATCATAGCGAAACAGCTGGATGAGATCTTCAAGGATGGGGTACTTGTATTTCCAGATGAACACGGAGTGTAGTGGAAATCTCCTGCAGGGCTGATGCTGTGGAGAAAAAGACCGATGACCGGTCAGATCCAAGCTTTCGACAATGCGCGGTTGGTTTGTAGCCATGCAACCAAAGGGTGAACAAAATTTACGAGTCCCAGCCAATTCGCAAACGGACCAACTTAGCTGAAGTGTCCCATTAAAGCTGCGATAGGCATCAGTGCATCTCGTAGAAATGCAAGTCGACATAAAGAAGGCGTTCCCGAACATACCAATGCACAAGAGTATGTGGGGACATTCGGGGCACCCACCCATATCCACGGTTCATGGTCTATCACGAGATGCGCATGGCTGGGTCGGATCCATGGACTGGTTAGAAATGCGGTTCTTGCAGATTTCGCCAAGTCAGAAACAGACATGTTTGCGATTACATGGATGACGGATTCCTATTGCAGAATCGGGAAGAGAGTTGTTACGAGATATTCATGTAAAATTCTCAGATGTGTTGTATACAACAACCTCCAGATCAATGGGCTCGAAACTGACAAATGTTTCTAGATAGAGATGAACTCTCTTGGCGCAATGATAAAGTGGGAGATATCCATCCCGCATAAGAAACTGAAGGTGCGTTGGAGAGCACACCGGAGACGCTGAAAAACGGAACAGATTATAAGATATTCTGGGACTATGCACGTGTTCTGGCCCGATTATGGCACAGATCAACGGACATTTCTCGATTTTGAGGAAAATGGGTGGGGCAAAGTATGGGAGACGACGGAGATACCCTTCGGGATGCTGACGACGGATTGCTCAGACAAGAAATTTGGCAAGGTACCGAGCTTCTAGTTGAACTAACTCATATTGAAGCCGTTCGATCGAAACAAACAAGCCTTACGTTTTTTATCGATACCTCAGCCAAAGGTTCTGGAGCGATTCTGCCTCAAAAAGAGCAGCAGGCAACTACTACATTGTAGAGTTCTACTCCAGAAAAGGATAGATGCAGAAAGAAACAACTTTTGCATCATCTTGCGATTGAACTGTCAGGTTTTGGTTGGAGTTCATGCAACTACTGGAGCATTATCTAGAAAGTGCATTACTTTCCCAGTAATCGTGTTCACAAGATTACGCAAAGCTTAACCTCGTCGCAAGAGGATTCGCTGGAAAGTTTGATACCATCAACTGTGACAAACAATCAATCAAGTTTCTTTAGAGATTGTTGGATTGAGATGACAAGTACATCCATAGGCAGGTAACAGCGTGGAAATGGAGCAGTGGTTATATCATTCGAGAACTGAAAGCGCGAGAATGTGCCTTAATGCATGCAGCATTTGTCAGATGGCCTACATGCCACCGGCATCGATGACAATGGTGTTGTAAAGGCGCGTTCACGAAGCTCTGCACGGTATGAAATCAAAGTGGAAATTCTTCATGCGCAGAGATATCATTGCAGTAATAACCCAATCGGAATAAAGTGCAGCTAACTAAGGTATCAGATAAGCAGCCTTGCTACGCCAATACGATAGTGCTCAAAGCCCGACTATCCCTTACCAGACATAAGCGGGTTTAGTCCTAGTGCTACGTAGCTAGCTCGGAACTTGATTTTTCCAAAGTTTCCTAATTTCAACTTATTACGTTTATAGGTGATGCGATATCACAGGAAAAACCGAAAATGACACTTTTTAAAATTTCAAAAATGACCACAAGTGCCGCTAGGAGCAGCTCAAAATTTATAATTAAGCAATTTGTTTTACAGTTTTTTGATTCAATAATATATCATGCTTCCTGGGGTTAATCGATGTCAGCGAAAATGGAAAGGACCTTTAAAATTTCTAAAATGACGACAAGTGCCGCATAGAGAGCAAAATTCAATTATTTTAGAATTTTAGAAGTTTCCGATTATCCATTAATATTTTGTATTTAGGTAAACGATATCAGGGGAAAACGAAAATGACCTTTTAATTTTCAAACATGACGAAAAGTGCTGGCTAGAGAACAAGGCTATTGTTACAGTTGGTCGGGGACCAATATTAAGGATGTTTATTGCGGGTTCTAGGCTATGCAAATATAATACAATTATTTAATAAGTTCATTATTTATTTTGTTGTGATTCTCTCTAGAGCGAAAGCAGAATTAGGTCGGAAAACATACTTGTTTTCGAGAGCAGTATTCTCGCGCAACCAATTATCTCATAATAGTTGCATAACTGTCACAGCCCTCCAGATTTATTAGGTTTTCTCATATTTGTAAAATATTGATTTCTGTTGAGGTTGTGCGTGCAGTTTTCTTGGCGGTTTCTTTTCACCAATTTCCGATCGGGAACACCACCTAAAACTGGCTTTTGAGGGTTCAGCTTACCCTGTTAGATTGATATTTTTAAAACGAGAGATTCGAAACACTAAAGTGAGATTGAATCGATATTTCCGACCCCCCCAGATTCGAAGGAACGAGTTTTGATGTTCGAGACATTTTTTTGTCAAATCGAACTTGTTTGAAAGTGGAGGGTAGCTGAAAGCAAAAGCCATTTTTTGAAAAAAATTTTGTTGAGAAATATTTTTGAAAATTTTTTTGAAGAATCGGATTCGCAATTTTTGGCGTTGTCCGATCCGTTTTTATTTTTGTTAAAGAAAGATTCCCAATTTTTTGGGAATAAAATGAAAGTTGATTTCGATGAAGTACCGAGAAATACTGTTATATTCGCATAACTGTGA
>SCLH01001182.1:59224-74395 GCA_004367855.1 Oikopleura vanhoeffeni | reverse complement strand
CAGAAAAATCAATTAAATATATAATTTACCCCTTTTTTATCGGCCTTCGGCCCGGATTTGGGGCCATTTTTCAAAAAAAAATAATTTCAAAATATATATCCCCTTTAGCGGCCTCCGGCCGATTTGTCTGAGGCTCCAGTTTTCAATAAATAAAATACAATATAATTTGCCCTTTATGCGGCCGATTTTGGGGCTTCATTTTTTAACAAATTCAATTCAACCGAGTAATATAAGATCTTCCTTTATCGGCCTTCGGCCGATTTTGGGCTCATTTTTCGACAAAATTAAATTCAAATATAATATCTCCCTTTATTGGCGTTCGATAGATTTTTTTCATTTTTTAAATTGGGCTGAAATTTGTTTTTCGAAATTTTTTTTGTAACCAATTTCCAGATAATACTTCGAAGAAAAAATTCATGTTTTTGAGATTTCAAAAAGTTTTTCATACTCTCGCCATACCGCCGTGTCTGCAATTAAATGTAAGGATCAGTATAGGGGGCACAAACCTCACGGTTTGGAAAATTAGCTTCCACTGGTACCTCCAGGACGTGGTTTTGTGAACAAAATCTTGCAATCTTGGGCTCCCCCTGTAATTTTCATATCGAAAAACGACCTAAACGCAACTCAAAGCTAGAGTTTTGGTAATTTTGGGTCTGCTCTGCTCTTAAAAATGTGATTAAAAACGTTTGCTTTTGCTCTACCCTGATTTTTTCAAACGTCCTCTGCTTGCTCTTAAAAAAGTAGAGCAGAGCGGATTGTTGAGCAGGAGCAGAGCAACTCTTCGCCACCCCTAGTTCCCACTTACTTTCATTTTAGTCTGATCTATTTTACTTAGACCGGACAATTCTAGACAGTCTAGGACTGACGAAAGTTACTAGACTGACGAATTTATGAAGTTATAAAATGATTCTAGTCACCTTTAACATTATAATCTCCAATTATTCTGACAATGACCGATGAGTCCCGATTAGTCTTCGCTTTGTGTTACGAATAACAATAATATGTTAATTCGTGTTCTTTAATTCTCGCTACGTGAACCGTCTCGGAATCATTGAAAACTTTTTTGGCCAGCCATTCAGAGAAAGCCAAAAGGAACACACCGGGTACGTCACTACCTGTCTGACGTACACACTATGACGATCGAATAAAAATTACACTAGGCAGGTTCTTTCGATATTAGGTGACTGTTCAACCGCGTATTACAAGAAAGCCCAAGGTAGTAGAGTTTCATTTTTTTTGGCTTAGGAAAGTTCAAACGATATTATTTTGCATCCACATTTGATATTCTATAATTTTGATTTTAGTTCTAGAAAATTTACTGATAGAGCAAGGTTCAGCAAATCACGTGAAACAAGCTTACAGTGGTGTTCACAAATTATTTTGGTATTTGCATCGATGACAAGGATCTGAACCTTGTCATCGTTTTTTCTGATTTTGATTATATATCAATCAAAAAATTATTATTTAAATTGTTTAAAATTTTTGTATTGAAATCACAAATTTTTTCATAAAAATGGTTATTTCCCCTATTAACAGCAGTTAAGTACACTTCTGATATTATTTCTGGGTCGATATACTTAATCAAGAGTGACTCTGTGGACAATATTTAATTGCTTCGAATTAATTTTTTAATAATTAAAATATTTTCGTGACAATACTTAAAATTGAAAATTTTGAAATTCACTTTTTAAAAAAAATATCTGTCTCCTTTTGATACCAATTATTCTTGCTTTTGCAGTGTCAACCATGGAGCAAAACACTTTCCTAAAAAACTGGGCTATTTTTTCAATTTTAATTGACGCAATAAAGTCGATAATTTTTTTAGAGGTTAAAAGATTGGACAAAAATCTTCAAAAAATCAACCCTCCGTAAATTTTGAACAAATTTCCAAAAAAAAATAAGTCACTTTTTTTGAGAATCCGGTTTGCCCAAATTCTTATAATGTATTCGAAGCGAGACAATCACGATGGTTTTTTTTGCATATTTTAGATGATGTTAAATATTGCAGTCACCTATTATAGGGTTGTGCTCACACGGGTTAAGGAAAAATAAAACTTTTGAAATATAGAAAATTTTGAAAATTTTTGAATCGAAAATTTTTTTTATATATTTCTGGAACCAAACAGGCCACGGAAAATGACAAGTGCAACCTAAAGTAGCTTCCTACTACTTATGAGTCTCGAGATACAGCTCCGTCGGTTAACCCCCTAATTATTTGAGTTATATTTCCATTTCTCTTATTTTAAGTCTCGATTGGCAGGATGAGATTCCAGTAATTCATCAGAAAATAGTTGAAAACTAAAAAAATTGGATTAAAAACACATTTCTATTCGTGAATTTTATCATAATATGCCGGTCGAAATCTGGATCACATCTGCCACTAATCCAAGAGTTTTCAAATCAGGGACAAATGGAAATCTAAACTTAATTGTTAAGACAAAATTGCGGTCAGGAATAACGAATATACACACTAGAAATACTACCAGAATAACTAAAAAAAAAAAAAAATAATATTGATGACAAAAAACAAATAATATAAAAAATAATACAAAAGATGTTATATATTCATTTAAAACAGCGACAATATAATTAAAATGTCATCTTTGCACAATCTCGGGAGGCATCTATCAAGTCCTGAACTAATTCAGCACCTATTTCCAAATTCTTATCAGAAGTTACACTACGTAAAACATGGAATTTCGTGGCCAAGCGGACAGTGAATTTCGAAAAAATCCTCGTTTTATGTCCGATGAGACTCAACTTTAAAATCAGAATTTTTTCAGGAAAAAAATGCTAAGTCTTGCCCGCTTCAGAACTTGTGACTCGCTTGGCCAAAAACCCACAGGTTGTTTATATCAATTGCTTTTCTCATAAATTTATTTAACATTGCATTATTGTGCCGAAAATATTTATGGGCGTCGCTAAGTTTTTAAATTACCTGTAAAGTTTCCACAACTGGTTTAAAGTGGACATTTGGCTCATTTCATTATTACATAAATATTCGAATTAACACATCATACACTTCAAGGGCGGGTACTGGTCGTCTGGAATATGATTATTCTCGGATGAAACTTAGGCCAACCAAAGCTCCAAGGATTATTCATTCTCCAGAGTTAGCCAGTATGTAGACCTAGCTTTAGTTGCGTATATATGTGCCAAACACTTCTTCTTGCCTGGCATGTAACACCCCAGACCGAATAAGCGAGGAGACAGCGGTGACTGACCAAAGGAAAATCTATTCCTCTCAGGTTTCATATTTGAAGATAACGCTTAATCGAGTAACATTAACCAGTTAATTACTGTTCGGTATTTGTCGAACGTTTTGGAAAACTTTTGTATTTTCTTCGAATAACCAAATGCTTACTATTTCTGAAATTTTCAATCAAAAATAATTTTTTTTAAAAGTTAGCCAAATTTTTTGTGACAGTGCTACTAGTATGAAAATCAGTTGAAATGGAGAGTTTGCAAAAAATCAAGGTTGTAGCTCTGAATGAGCGATTCATCGACTTCGAACTGACCCATTTCAGACCGCGGCCAAGGCCTAATTGAGTCCATTAGCAAAAGATCGCGAAAGCGTCCAAGCCAGTTTTTGATCGCCCTCAAGAGATAAGGTTTGTGTTGTCGCGGTTCGAATTTTTGGCAATAATGTGATCGCCCTATTTATTTGGTCTTGAATCGTCAAGAAATCGAGCTAAAAAAAAATATGCTAAAAAGAATGAACAAAAAAAAACGTCCGCTTAGACGCACGAAAATTTGACATTTTGAAAAATGCGTTAGGTTTTCGCCAAAAAAAAACGCAAAAAGACAATAAACGTCCGCTAGACAATACGACAGTAGATTTAAAATGTCTGTTCTAGAGCGTTTTTGGTCAAAGTGCTATAGCAAAATTTGTTCTAGAATTATGCGATAAACACCGTTTGTTGTGACTTTGCTCAATCGGAAATTCTATCCCTGCCTAGGTTAAATGTCAAAAATCACTCAAATTTGTCTAATACTATTATAATAATGTGTTATTGTAGGTGAGATGAGGAGACAGCGAGATTTTCACCTTCAAAAAACACGTCTCGAGAGTCGATTTTGGTACAAGGATCCACAAAATATTTTAGGTAAGTACATACCGGCAGAAAAATCAGAGTCGAGCATACTGTATGCGGGCATACCCCCTTAAAGTTGTGGAGCTAGAATTTTTTGTGTGATTTAAGAAAAAGCATTACAAAATTTATTTTTAGCTAGAAATTTGATAGATTTTTAATTTTTTTGTAAGGTAGCCCTTTTTTTGTAGGTTAAGTTTGTCAAGCACAACGAAAGGTATGGAGAAAGGCGGGGTACACTAAAAAAAGCAACCTTGATGTAATATTCACTTAATTATGAATTAACACTTCTGTGGTGCTCATTTTAAATGTTGCTTGGAATCGTGTTTGTTTTTCTTGATAGGTGAATTTTAGAATGTCGTGATGCTGTTTTTACCCATCAGGGGTCAGCACACTTTCTCCTAAAAATGTGATTTAATGGTGGATTCAATACTATTGTAACCAGGGAAATCGGTAATTTCAGTATTTCACAATTAATGATGGTCCATTAAGGGGTTCTAGAAGTGTAAATTTCTGCCAAGTCAACTTGCTTATTTGGATAAATTGAACAAACCAAATCCGAACATCAGGTAATCGGGCTTAGGAATCGAGTTGCATACTAATTAAATGCTCTATGTCGCCCCTTATCGTATTTTAGATCTTCTATCCAAAATATGACTATTTTGAAAAAAAATTTAAAATTCGTATCTTTATTATTATAAATGCTAAAATTGAACTCTCCAGTGAAAATTGGCAGAGAGAAATAGTTTAAAAACTTTATCTGCATAATGAAAAGAAATAAGACTTTCTTCTTATTTTATTATGATAATACACATTGACTTATCAAAGGAGTGAGCGGTGCGCGCTCTTTGTTTGATCAATTAAAATAATGCCATTGACACAAATTCCATACTATAGTTTGGTAAGCATTTTATTCGCTAATACTTTCGCCTTTATAAAAATCATTTTAATGATATTATAAGAGAGATTTTGCACTGTTTACGAAAGTCTTTTTTTTGTTTTTTTTTTTATTTTACGAATCACCTGAACGTAAACTAATATCTCTACTATGTTTTGGTCGACTGTTTATGTTTCCGTGGTTTATTTTGAAAGTTTTCAACTAATTTCGTATATTACCTGCTCGAGTTTATTGACTTGCCTGCTGGGCTAAAATTGTGCATTTTTTAAAACTCGTTTTCGTAATACGATTTACGAATTTGTTTACTAATGAGAAAATTTTTTTGGGTTTATAAAATCATTGAAAGTGTTTACAAACAATATATTTTTCATTTTCATGTTTTGATCATTTAATCCAAGTTTACAGACTTGTTGAAAAGTGGTCTAAATACCCAAGCAATTCACATTCAGAATCCCCCTTAATAATGGACCATTATTCAAAAATGGAGAAAATTAATGGCTTCAAGTATTGTTTTTTTCATTTTTCACTAATTTCTCTAGAATAACTTATGTTTATTCTATCAAAGCAGGATTTTATTTGATCAGTAATTTGATCAGTAAGGCTGATCAGTAATCCTTTAGTGTGACATAGAAAAGTTTTTTGCGAAAACGAAGCAAAAGATATAAAAGATCGCAATAGAGCCTCAAAAATTGCTTTAGATAATGCTCGATTACTTTCAAGGTGATCGGGTCTTCATAGCGATTTTTCATTTTGCTGGCTTACTTTTTGGATTTGTTTTCGCTTAAAAAACGTTCTTTTTTTCACACTGTAAAGTGCTAACATGAACAGCAGTGCGTTGAACCGGAGAGTTTTTGCGATTTAACTGTCCTTTACGTCTAAACGGAATATTTGAATTGGCAAAAATGACCGTTATAAAACTCAAGCTGTCAGTTGTTTTTTAACCCAATTGGTCTCACCAAATTAGTTGCTATTCATTTCATTCACGTTGCTCTAAAAAACTACCATGGAAAATTCAAAAAACTTTCGGCCCTCAGAAAGGTCAAATTTTCGTATTTTTTTAATCGAGCTTGGGGGATCGCTCTAGTTTGAAATTAAAAGGGGTTGGCAAATCATTCAAGCAAAGCCTTAAAATATCTTATATCAAAACTCTCAAGTTTTATGGATGCCTAAAACCAAGAATTTTTGGTAAAATTTTAATTAAATCGAAATTATATTTGTAAGGATTATAAAAAAATCAATGCTCACCTTCAATGCCCGTAGATTTTCCACGGAATTTTTAAGACGTTCTAAAAGTTAGGTTATGAAATCAACGTTTTGCCGTTTAAAGATCATTTTTTTATGGCATGCCTAAACCGATTGCTTCAGATTATACAAATTTTATGTAGTGTGTCAATCAGGGGTTCAGCAAAAAAGCTAATATCGGGGCAAAAATGTGACTGTATTTTGTAGGAAATTATAATAAACAATCAAAATCTCACCTTCAATGCCCTCCTATTTTTAAATTTGTTCTTTGAAAAACATTAGTTCTTTCTTCCTTTTATCTGTTTTCTTGATTAGTTTCCTCACTCCTGATATGGATATCCTTTTCAGTGTGTTTCTTTCCGGGTGGGTGATTGGCGGGCGAGAAGTTTGACCTCTGGCGATTCTTCAAATTGAGTCTGAACTGCATTCGCAATTTCGGCGTTTTTGAAACCGCACGCAAAATGGTTGACTTCCACCGATTGGCTGCGTGATACGTTGGGGTCACTAGTAACATTTTTTAAAAAATATAGTTTTCAACCATTTTAAACAAATCGGCCTGCGCGGGCGTTTGATACATTTATAATGCAGTATTGCAGTAGAATTCGTAATTGGTAGAACGGGTTGGGGTCAAAAGGTCCGTACTAGCGTAAGGTAGGAACGGCCAAACTATTGCTAAACATTTCCTTGAATTATTTTTTCAAATATCACCAGTAAAAAAAATATTACTTTCGTGGCGGTTTTTATTCAGTGGGTTGGATCAGTTGCCACAAGCTTTTTCTCGAAGATGGTATGAACGATTTCAAAATTCATGGGAGTCAATGGTTTGATACCTTTGATAACACTCTTCGATTTTAACCCGATACTCGGAATCCGGGGTAATTAACTCGTCAAATATTAAATTGTCGCGTTCTCGGTCTGTTGGTGATGTTGACACTGATTTTTCACTGTTTCGTCTTCAACTTTTTCTGACTTGATTTTAGGTTCATGTCACATATCATTCGATAGGAATTTCATGTGAATTTGAATCTGCAAAATATTTGTTTTTAGAATGAAAGTATAACCCCGAAGTCACCGAAACTAAGGTTTATAGCGAGCACGAGGTTATTTCCACACAGGCTCAGTTGCTATAAGACACTATGTATATTACCAACGGAGGTGTAGTAGCCAGCAGCGTGTAGCATGCAGAAGTTATGGTAGGTGGTAATGCCTCGCTAGATGTCTAAGAGGTTGCCGCTAAACCAGTATATGGGCTAGTGAGCAATCAACTCGACTTGTCTCCGCTTTTAGCATTTAAAGTACTCACACAGAGATTACGCTTATTAAACGAGTAAGTAGAGATATTACATTTATGTGAACTGTGAGTTAACTAAATACATAGGTTGTATCTACATTAACTAAAGTGTCAAGACTTACTTAATCCGCAGGAGATATCATGCAGTTACCCAACGGATATAAGAGACGTTACAGCAAGCTAAGATCAAGATTAAGCAGCTTGCTACGGGCTACGAAGTGCTAAAGCCGCGACACTATCCTTAGATAACCGGGTTAGTCCTATTTGCTACGTGGTGTCAAGAAGATAAACGAAACTACGTTTCGATAGATAGTGGGAAGAAAAGGGAAACCTAAAATCTAAACTTGTTAGTAAGGACTCAGTTAATCTGAGCTAGCACAAGTTTTCCGGGTTACTTTGGCTTAGAAGACCATTTCCGGTTCTGGCACGTACCGGTCATATTGTTTAGTTGTCTTGATGTTCATTAGCAAAGGGAGTGAACGGGGACAATTTTGCAAAAATTTTCCAAAATAGGACCAATCAAAAAAACGAAAAGAATTGGGTCATTATGACAAAATCGTTCTAATCACTGATTTCTTCTGTTACGGCGTTTCGCGAATTGCCAGCTGGTAAATTTTCGAGGTGGTATACATTACGCGTAGGTGGAATAGTGATACTTATAATTTGAGAAGGGAAATACCTATCAATTAGACCTTTTAGTCAAACGGAACTTCGCTGGTTCTATTTAGGATGGCGGAATATAATTTAGAGACAGTGGATTTGCAGACTCGCGATGCTGAACCATTGGTCAACTGGACACTTGAAACTCATTGCAATTGGGGACATCAAGGGATTCGAGAACTGAAAACAAAGGGTTGACGGCCGGTAGAAACTTGCAATCCAGAAAACCGGGATTGGCGCTCCAAAGCTTTGAAGACGTCTGAATGTGGAACTTGGAAAGCAAAGGAGTCAGACATCCTGAAGAACTTTCGTCCGATTATGGCTGCCCTTACAACTAATGACGAATTGAAAGATTTTGTTGTAAACAAAAGATTCCCAAGATCGCACAGATGTCCACTGTACAGGCTACACTGTCATAGCTTACACGGATGGACTCTTCAAGGTAACTTACCGATGCAATGTGTGGCAGACGTCAGATTTCTTTCTCGAAAGGCGAGCATGTCCAGTCGGTGCCCGCAATGAAATGGAGAACTACGGCGTACAACCTCGGTATGCTGTTCGCCACACAACATGCGGAAGACTTCATCAGTGCAGATGTGAGAGGGAGATTTGTTGAACTGCGAAGATTTCGGACAACGCATCCTGATGTGGAACAGAAATCATGCCTCACACGATACGTTCAGACCCAGTGAAATTGTTTCAATGAGGTAAAGACGGTCGTGACGATTTCATGAAGACGCCGAGAAAGTTCATGTTAATGTAAAAGTTGGAATTCCAGCAATCCGAGCGCATGCCAGGACAAGCGGCTCAAGAACTACTTTGAGGGAGAACTGCAGTGTACAGAGCGGAGGATAGATATCACCGCTGGTATGGTGCTGATGAAGCGATAGCCGCGTTGGACTAGACAGAGCAAATGCAGAGTTGGGAGGATCATTTTTTGTGATTGTTGCAGGCCACGATCTGCTGCCTTCTACGTAGCGGAAGTACCGGTTAAGTTGGCAGCAGCTGAGGGCAGCATAGAGTGAGCAGGACTAGAGCGCGATGGCATACGCCACGTGGCTCCCGACCGCGAAGTCGCAAGAGTTGATGAAGAAGAACTTTCGAAGATGCTTGGGTGGATGTATGTGAGAAGGCTGAAACGCATTTGCGCATCCGCATGCATTTTCGAAATGACGAATCAAGAAAGAAAAGTCAGATTCAACCCCAAACAAGTCCGAACCCTGAGTAAGACATTCGGAAAACAGACCCAGAACAACGGAATTTTGCATATGTAAAATATGCTGGAAGTGGCAACAACGACTGAAAAAGAACGAATTGTGCATGCAGCTTTACACTGCCCCCGAACCGACCCGCCGGTCGAGTAGAGGTCGTGGCAGGGGAGGCAGAGGTAGAGACGGGGCAGGATCAAAGAGTTGGAGAGGAGCTTCCGAAACGCTGTCGCAGGCCGACCAACGAATGTGAGCAGCCTACTATCAATGACAGAGACGGGTACTTGCAGGCCAAACCCCCCGCTTGACTTATCTGGGTCGTTCTATTCACGTGAAAGAAAATGTGGCTACGATTAGAACCAGACGACCAAAACTGGTATCCATACCTTGTGGTGACATTAACGGGCATTTGGAAACGTGAAAAGAGCGACATGATTTGTGACTTTGGTTCTGCAGCTAGTATCAGTAGTCCCCATACAAATCTTTTGAGGCTAAACATTACTGTTAGGAGTATTGCAAACCGGAAATTCGTCACCAGGCAATTGGAGAACCAATTAGGGAACAAGTTTTGCGACATTTGGAATGGGGTAGTAGTTGGAGGTGGAAAGAAGGCAAATTACAGGATGTATGATCATGGATTCTCAGGAGGCGGAAGTAACCATATCCTGAGGTGGGTACCGACCTCGCCAAAGCGGGTGTGCTACTGATTTCAGCAGAGGTTTTGGTAGTTGAAACGGTGTTGAAAAAAGTTAGCACCCATGGAGTCGACACGATGCCAAATGTATTACAAGTGAACGTGGAGGAACGAAGTTCCAACCCACCAATGCCTAACGAAAAAAAGCGGTTGAAAGCCTGGATAAGAAAGCGCGGTTGGAAGTTGGCTGGGACAAAGCTTCAGTCTAAACGGAAAACGTAAAAAACGTTGATATTTTAGGGTGCATTGTAGGGCAGAAAACACTCCCTGCAGGCTACAAGCCAGAAGTTATACTGGCAGCAGAAACACAAAATCAGTTGCAACCGAACCCGATGCTGCTACAACAGGAACGTACGATGGACCGGATTAGGGCACGGCGTACCATAAGGAAGCTGGTGGATGGGCGCAATCGGGCTGCTGAGAAAGCTGACGAAAAGTTTTCGGAGCTGACTCACAGTGGAGAAGCTGACGAGTTTGACGTCGCATCATTTCGAAGGTTCTGTAACCGCAGTCAGAAACCATGCGGGCACGAAGTTCGAAGATAATTGATTTGCAAAAGAAATCATGTGCTAGATCAACGTTACACGAGAGAAGTAAGCAAGGAGCTCCAGGCGATGAAGGAGCCTACACCATTTGGGACGTGAATTCGATTCGAATTCCTGCGCCAAAACACCCGCAGGCGAAGCACAAACTCAGGATAGCATGGAGCGTCACAAGCTCGCGTTTCCAATAATACGGTTGGTTCGCGTCCCGAACGATACGAATCCCTTAAGCCAAAAATCGAAGGCAAAGTTCGATTGCATATGGCAAGACTCACGTCAGATCCCAAGGAAAATCGAGATCATAGCGAAACAGCTGGATGAGGATTTCAGGATGGGGTACTTGTATTTCCGATGAACACGGAGTGTAGTCGGAAATCTGCCCTGCACGGGTCGCTGATGCTTGGTGGAGAAAAAGACCGATGACCGGTCAGATCCAAGCTTTCGACAATGCGCGGTTGGTTTGTAGCATGCAACCAAAGGGTGAACAAAATTTCACGAGTCCCAGCATTCGCAAAACGGACCAACTTAGCTGAAGTGTCCCATTAAAGCTGCGATAAGGCATCAGTAGCATCCGTAAAATGCAAGTCGACATAAGAAGGCTTCGCCGAACATACCAGATGCACAAAAGAGTATGTGGGGACATTCGGGGTCATCCCCACCCATATCCACGGTTCATGGTCTATCACGAGATCTGCATGGCTGGGGTCGGATCCATGGGACTGGTTATGAAATGCGTGTTCTTGCAGATTTCGCCAAGTCGAAACAGACATGTCGATTACATGGATGACGGATTCCTATTGCAGAATCGGGAAGAGGAGTTTTACGAGAATCGAAGAATTTCTCAGATGTGTTGTATACAACAACCTCCAGGATCAATGGGGCTCGAAACTGACAATGTTTCTAGAAGAGATGAACTCTCTTGGCGCAATGATAAAGTGTGGAGGATATCCATCCCGCATCAGAAACTGAAGGCGTTGGAGAGCACACCGGAGACGCTGAAAAACGGAACAGATTATAAGATCACTGGGACTATGCACGTGTTTCCTGGCCCGATTTTGGCACAGATCAACGGACATTTCTCGTTTTGAGGAAAATGGGTTGGGCAAAGTATGGGAAGACGGAGATACCCTTGGGTGCTGACGACGGAATTGCTCAGAAAGAAATTTGGCAAGGACCGAGCTTCTAGTTGAACTAACTCATTTGAAGCCGTTCGATAGAAACAAACAAGCCTTACGTTTATTTATCGTACCTCGAGCCAAAGGTGTCGTGGAGCGATTCTGGCTAAAAAGCCAGCAGCATGGCAACTACTACGATTGTAGAGTTCTAGCTCCAGAAAAGGATAGATGCAGAAGAAAAACTTTTGCATCATCTTGCGATTGGAATGTCAGGTTTGGTTGGAGCTTCATGCAACTACTGGAGCATTATCTAGAAAGTGCATTACTTTCCCCAGTAATCGTGTTCACAGATTCGCAAAGCTTACCTCGTCGCCAAGAGGATTCGCCTGGAAAGTTTGATACCATCAACTGTGACAAACAATCAATCAAGTTTCTTAGAGATTTTTGGGATTGAGATCTACAGTACATCCATATGGCAGGTACAGCGTGGCAAATGGAGCATGTGGTTATTCATTCGAGAACTTGAAACGCAGAATGTGCCTTAATGCATGCAGCCATTGTCAGATGGCCTACATGCCACCGGCATCCGAGTGGACAATGGTGTGTAAAGGCGCGTTCACCGAAGCTCTGCACCTGGTTAGGAAATCAAAGTGGAAATTCTTAATGCGCAGGAGATATATTGCAGTATACCCAACGGATATAAGAAGTTGCAGCTAAGCTAAGGTATCAAGATTAAGCTAGCCTTGCTACGGCCAACGATAGTGCTAAAGCCCCGACATCCTTACCAGACTAACCGGGTTTAGTCCTATTGCTACGCTAGAGCTAGCCTCGGAACTTGATTTTCCAAAGGTTTCCTAATATTCAACTTATTACGTTTATAGGTGAGCGAATCCAGGAAAAACCGAAAATGAACTTTATTAAAATTTCCAAAAATGACCACAAGTGCCGCTAGGAGCAGCTCAAAATTTATAATTGAAGCAATTTTTTTACAGTTTTTTGATTCATAATGATTCTCGAAATGCTTCTGGGGTAATTCGATGTCAGCGAAAATGGAAAGGACCTTTAAAATTTTCTAAAATGACGACAAGTGCCGCTAGAGAGCAAAATTCAATTAGTTTTTAAGAATTTAGAAGTTTCCGATTTCTCATTAAATAGTTTTGTATTTAGGTAAACCGATATCAGGGGAAAACGAAAATGACCTTTTAACTTTTCAAACATGACGAAAAGTGCTGGCTAGATAATCAAGGCTATTGTTACAGTTGGTCGGGACCCAATTTAAGGATGTTTAATTGCGGCGTTCTAGGCTATGCAAATATAATACAATTATTTAATAAGTTCATTATTTATTTTGTTGTGATTCTCTCTAGAGTCGAAAGCAGAATTAGGTCGGAAAACATACTTGTTTTCGAGCGCAGTATTCTCGCGCAACCAATATCTCATAATATGTTGCATAACTGTCACAGCCCTCGCAGATTTTATTAGGTTTTCTCATATTTGTAAAATATTGATTTCTGGTTGAGGTTGTGCGTTGCAGTTTTCTTGGCGGTTTCTTTTCACTAATTTCGCGACTCGGGAACACCACCTAAAACTGGCTTTTGGGGTTCAGCTTACCGCTGTTAGATTGATATTTATTTTAAAACGAGAGATTCTGAACATCTAAAGTGAGATTTGAATCGAATATTTCCGACCCCCCAGATTCGAAGAACGGTTTGATTGTTCGAGACATTTTTTTTCCAAATCGAACTTGTTTGAAAGTGGAGTGGTAGCTGAAAGCCAAAAGCCATTTTTTGAAAAAAATTTGTTGAGAATATTTTTGAAAAATTTTTTTGAAAGAATCGGGATTCGCAATTTTTGGCGTTGTCCGCATGCCGTTTTTATTTTTGTTAAAGAAAGATTCCCAATTTTTTGGGAATAAATGGAAGAGTTGATTTCGATGAAGTACCGAGAAATACTGTTATATTCGCATAACTGTGACACTATTTAATATTTTACACTTTATATTTTTGGAAAATAGCACCAAATCGGGTTGAAAGCCGATAAAAGGGGAATTTATATACTTTATAAAACTATCTTGGAAAAAGAGTCCCAAATCGGCCGAAGAATGCGAGTTTATATTTTTAATAGGAGAATTTGAGCTCCAAATCGGCTGAAGACCGATAAAAGAAGAATTTATATATTTAAGGGGATGGGAGTCGCAAAAATGACATTTTATAATTGCATTTACTACTAAAATAATAAATAGAATTCTTCAGATCTATCAAAAACACAAATTTTCGAACAAAAACTATCAATTGTATTGAAAGATAAGTTGATATGATGTCCCGATCCACCGGAAACGGCGCTAAAAATTGTATAATATTTAAATTTGAAAGTATGTCTCCTCTTTGAATTTTTAAGGTATCAACTTCATTTTTTTCAAAATGAGCGCATTATAAATCGCAATAGATTGTCGACCGAACATTTGAAGATTTGATGCCAGAGCGCTTGAATTTTTGAGAAATCGTTTTTTCAAGCCAAAAAATCAGGGTTTTTGAAAATCTATCTCCTCCGTCATTTTTTGAGTTACGTCTTTAAGATTGACATGCATTTAAGCTCTGAACATTTCCCAACAGATCGTGGAACGAATATTTCAAAAATTATATCTGAGTTATGCTACAGGACGCCGAAAGTCAGCTGTGGAAATTAAAAATATCACTCATAAAAATCCTATTTGTATATCTAAATTTTACAAATTTATCAGTTTAAATGTAATTTCTATCTCAGATTTTTACAAGGAATTCAAAAATGTTAATTTAATTTTTACCATGCTGGAAAGTATCAATTCTTGTAAAAGATGAAAACGTATAAGAGTGAGCGGTTATTTCCGGTTGCAAAATAATAATCAATTAAAAATTCATTATTGTCGAAATTAGGCGCAATTGATTCAGAATCGCCAAAATATTTTGATGAAAGTTATTTCAATGATAGTTATACAATTGATAGTTTTTGTGTGAAAATTTGTGTTTTTGAAAGATCTGAAGAATTCTATTTTTTATTTTAATGCAAATATAAAATGTCATTTTTGGTCTTTTTTTGCGACTCCCACCCCTTAAATATATAAATTTTTTTTTATCGGTCTTCAGCCCATTTGGAGCTCATTTTCCGAAAAAAAATAATTAAATATAGGTATAAATTCTCCTATTAAAAATATAAACTCGCATTCTTCGGCCGATTTGGGACTTATTTTCCAAGACAATTTTATAAAATATATATATTCACTTTTAATCGGCTTTCGACCGATTTGTTGCTTATTTTCCAACAAATTTTCATCAAAAATCGACTTAAATCGGCCGATTTGGGACTCTTTTTCCAAGATAGTTTTATAAAGTATATAAATTCCCCTTTTATCGGCTTTCAACCGATTTGGTGCTTATTTTCCAAAAAATTAAAT
>SCLH01001182.1:41403-58087 GCA_004367855.1 Oikopleura vanhoeffeni | reverse complement strand
CCTGATATCGATCTACCCTATAAACGTAATAATGTTGAAATTAGGAAACTTTTGAAAAATTCAAGTTCCGAGCTAGCTATAAACCTTGTTTCGGTGATTCTGGGGTCACCTTACATTTAAAAAAAATATTTTTGCAGATTCAAAGTCACAATGAAATTCTTTATCGAATGATATGCAACATGACCCCAAATGAGTCATTTTGTAATTTGACCCCAAATGAGGTCATATTACAAAATTTGACCCCAAAAAATAAAGATCAAAAAATTTGAAGACGAAAGGTAAAAAAATCAGTCTCACATCACCAACAGTGACCGAGAAACCGACAATTTAAGATTTGACCAGTAATTACCGGAATTCCGGTATCCGGGTTGAAAATCGAAGAGTGTCATGCAAGGTATCAAACTATTGACTCCCATCTATTTTTGGAATTTTTGAAATCGGGTCACCCATCTTCCAGAAAAACTCGTGCAACTGATCATCCCGCTGAAAAAAAGCCGCCGGTACAATTATGTTTTTGAAAAATTGTCAGCAACTGCTTAAAAATGAAAACTAGTTTTTGCGAAGTAAGTGACACGCAATTTAAGGAATGTTCAGCAAAAAAATGCTGCCGTTCCTATCTTATATTAGCGTGTACTGAAACGGACGGTTTGACCATTCAAACTGTCCGTTACGTTTAGACGGGCAATTCGAATCGCCAAACTGTCCGTTTAAACGCAGTAAACTTTACTTTGTTTATATATACAACCTACCCTNAGGGTAGGTTGTATATATAAACAAAGTAAAGTTTACTGCGTTTAAACGGACAGTTTGGCGATTCGAATTGCCCGTCTAAACGTAACGGACAGTTTGAATGGTCAAACCGTCCGTTTCAACTTGACGTCCTTTTTTAATAAAGTCTTCATTAATCGAAATAATTTGGTTAAAAACTGAGATTTTATTGGTCTTCATTTATCGAAATATGATTTTTTTTTGCTTGAGAATCTGTTATGTAGTTCCGGTATTTTTGTTTATTTTAAATACGGTTAATTAAAAAAAACGTAGGACAGGATAATTGGACTCAAATCGCAGTCTTTCATAAGAAATTTTGTGGACATTTATTTCTCGAAACTAACCGATTTTTTACTAAAAAATACGGGATCGACAATATCGAAATTTTCCTATTTAAAACATAAAAATTAAGTTTTTTCTAACAATCATTCACTTCCGCCAAAAGCACTTAATTTATGATCCTGACCGACATAATTTTTTTTTAAATTAACCATTTTTCCCCAATCGAGATAACCGATTCGTGAGTAAAAAGGGGCCTTATTTCAAAATCCTTTAATTGAAAAGATCATTTCATGCAACATTACAAAATAACATATAATATATTTTCAATATACATATAAGATCATAATCGATATAAGTTATATCATATCATAACGATTAGGATCTTATATTTTAGATATATTATATGTTATCTCGAATTATTCATATAACTGTCGGTGACCCCCTACGCATGCCAAAATGGTTTTATAAGTATTGATTATGGACACCTCTAAAGGACACCTATAGGACGCCAGGAGTTAAGTGAATTGCTTTCTAGAGGAATAATATGTCCTTATAAAAACATTGTTTATTTCCAGGACGCCGATATCGGAAACTATTTAATCTATCTTACTATTAGCTACATCCCCTTAACAAAGCAAAGCACATTTAAATAAAATTTTAGTTTTTCCAATTAGTTCTTCTAGAAATTCGAAATTTTTTTCGAAATCTCCAATTAAATCAACCCATATCCGGCGTCCTAATAAACCGACCTGAAAAAAAGTCGCCTTTGTCGGCGTCCATATTCGGCGTATGTTGTGACTATTTTCGCACCTGGCGGGGCTTTAAACCGGCGTCCATATAGCCCTACTTCGTTTGATCCGTGTAAAAAGAAACCTCTTAAAACGGTGTCCAGTTAGACTCAAAAAAATGCTTATTTTTACCATTTAAATGGCCGATAAAACGGAGTAAACATTTTTGGTCGACTTTTTTAATGCCTATCTTTTGCTATCAAAAGAACGTAGGTAATCAGCCAGTACAAGTAAAACAAATTAACGAAATGTTTCATTTTAGACTCAAGTAAACCCAGCTACTAAATTTTTCCAACGGTTCAAAAAATTATCGAATCATATTGGCCAAAACAATTTCTGGAATCCTTAATTGAACATTAACTTAAATTTGTTAACCCTTGGACGTTCGAAAAAAAAACTTCAGTGGAGGCACAAAACCTCATTTGAGGTTCAACTTTGAGGGCTTATAGTGTGATAACCAGACATGGGATTTACCTCATTTTTAATTTTTATATGAGCAGAAGGCCAAAAATTTCAGAATAATTTATCAGATTACTTTAGTTTTTTAAAAAATATTTTAAAATAAACTGTTCAAGGGTACGTAAATAAGCAACGAAAATGACGCTTTCAGCCTTTTTCTCAAAGTCTGGAATTTTTCCATTTTTTCAGAAATAACTCGCGAAAAAAAAACAAGAGTTCTAGCAACAGTAGAGTCATTATTATTTGAATGACAGATTCTCCAAAGACTTTCCTAAAAACTGATCTCCTCAGAAAATTTCTGCAGTTTGACAAGATTAAAGGATTAGCGATCAAAGGTTTTTCTGAAGATATTGGCCAAAAAAGTAAGAAAATAACTTTTGAACGGATCATCGAAAATTATTTTAAGTTTGATTTTTGAACTTCTTTGAGCAAACTCTTTTTATAATTTTGCTGATTTTGTTTTTAGAGCGCTAATTCTCCCCTTTTGAGACGTTTTAAAATTTTCAAAACCTCAAATGAGGTTTTGAACGTCCAAGGGTTAACCAAGGGTTTAACGACATAAGATTTATATTGCAGACCTTTTTTTTAATTGGTAGACTTTTTGTGCCTACGTTTTTTTCACAGCAAAAAATATGAGAAAAAAACAGACCAAATTTATACTCTGAAAAAACCATATTAGTAGAGGTTTATCGACTTTTTAAACGGTTACTAACGATATAAGTTTAAAATTATTTACCCGTAATCCATGGCGGTCCAAATCCAAGCTCTGTCAGAATTATTATTAGGTTTAAGGCTCATTTCTGTTGTTATGTAATGATTTGCGCAAATTTTATGAACTTGTTCTCGACGCATCACGACACGGAATCGCTAAAATAAAATATTATATAAAAGCTTGAGCCTTATAACAACAGTGAAGTGCTTTTAAAGGACGCGTCCTACAGAAGGAGTTTACTGTATCACGAAAATATGCCTGGTATGATACATATCATATGTAAAATATGTAACTCTGGTTTTAGTCTATAAGGAAAGCTGAGATTTTGCGAAAAACGTATTATCTAATCTTAGCGGAGTCTAAGAAAGGGTGCAACCGGTAATTTGAACCTATAACCGGTATTATCACCGATAAAAAAATATTATTTTTTAATTGTTCATAATTCTTGCCTTTGAATTCTGCTTAAGATCTTTTCTTCCGTTTTTCGTTCATATCAACCGTTTAAAAGTTAGAAATTTGCCCGCTGCGCATCCTACATATTGTGCTTATTCGTCAAAATGCTCCAAAAATTTCGAAATTTTTTGAACCTATTCAATAATAAAACCGAAACTAGTCAAAAATTGAATATATTTGAAATGGTAATTATTTATCTCGAAAAAACACAAAAAAAAAATATATTCAATAATATTCGAAATTTATTTTGGCCGAAAAATAATGATGAACTTTTTTGCTCTTCGGTCAAAATTTTCTAAAAATGAGTTGTTTTACAGAATATTTTCCGAAGAAAACGTGTTTCTAAAACAGACAAAATATGAAGACGTTTTTTGCCCTTCACCTAACAATTTTAAAAAAGGGATCAAACCAAGCATCTTATGATAATGTTTTAACCTATTTTATTAACCTATTTAAATAGGTACTTTTAAGTAGGTACTTAAGTAGTTTGTGTTTGACACTTTGTTTGAAATTAAAAGTCTTATGAAATCAACGTTTGGCCGCTTTTTCTTGAACTTTAAAATAAAAAAAAATGAATGAGAAAGATACCTTCACTATTTTTAACCAGGAAAGAGATATTCTGATATTTTTAATTTTTTTTTATTTTGATTTTTATGCGATTAAAAAGTGGATGATAATCTTTAATAATAATATCTCAAATTTAAGAAAACAGTTACCTTTGTATTTTTGTTTTGTGTAATTTTGATATCTCCTAGACCACGTTCTTTCCATTCCGGTGGTGTGATCTCCCGTGCAAATCTGAACAACTTCGCCCTGTGGCTAAATATTTCTTTTTCATCTTCTAGTCCTGTTTTGACCTGAAAATATTGAAACTATATACTGAAGTACAGGCAATATTCAAAAAATCCCGAGAAAGTTTTAGCTACCTGTTTTCTTATTTGAAGAAAAAAAATACATAAAGTGTGCTGTTCTTCGATATAAAAAGTTTAAACTAAGGTGGGTATTTTTAAGGAGATAAGGCAAACTACGGGTTCGTTTTGACCATTTATACTAGTAGGCACCTGTTTCTCAAAAATGGCCTAAAATCGCCAAATTTTTTCGGTTTGTACTGCCAGTTGCCCTAAATTTTCAAACGAGGAAGCCGTAGTTTCAATTTCATCAAATTTTTTCAAAACTAACCTCAATTTCTGGGGGTAACTCTGAGAGAACGGGTTCAAACGTGGCTCGACATTCGTCATCGTTGGCATTTCTTTCACTTGTATCAGCTTGAGATTCAGCAGAAAATAAAGGTTTACCGGCACTTTCGAACCCGGAAAAGCCACCAAAACCACCGCCAAATGCTGGAGTATCACTGAATATTGAGTTAAAAACCATGCCTTTTCAAATAATGGATGGTGCCTAAGGTAGCCTTTTTTAACAGACTGGGCTTAAAAGCTGTCGATGAAAACAAAGTTATAGGGGTAACTTTCCAAGATAAAATTTTCAAGGAACTGTGTGGTATCTTTAGCATGGAATTTGCTTTTTTACATTCCATAATAGTTTAAGTTGAAAAAAATATAATCTTTTTGTGCAATTTGTTAATTACGAAAAAATACATGGTAAAAATGGCGGGGTGCAAATAGGGTGTCCGCAGTCAGCCGAAAAATTCGCAATGAACAATTTTAGAGAAAATAAAAAACTGTGAACTACGTAAAATTTTCCAAAAATTCCGATTTTTTTTTGATTTTTCAAAATGTCGAAGTTTCAGCCCGATTTTGATTGGTTGAAATTTTAACCAATCAGAATCGATTATTTCGGACATGTGTTTGATGCATTTTTTTATGTTGATTCCGAAAATATATATATCTATATATATTAATTATCAAGTTTTTACTTTTTTTCCCCATTAAAAATCGGAAAAACTTAAAAAATAGCAATATTTTCATGTTTTTTTACTAATTTTTGCCCTCTAGCGCAAAAAATTAACATTTAATTGACCAAAAAATAAATTTTTCGTGTACATTGAATAATTTTTTTTAGTTTGGACATCAAATAAAAATCGAAAAAGAAGGGTTTCTTCCGTATTTTGAAAAAAATATGAAAAAAACCAAAAAAAATATGACATTTTTTTTTGAATTTCGTATTTTTTATTGAAGTACTAAAAAACATTAAAAATTGAACAAACTCATTTGAATCAATTTTTTTCGGTTTTTTCAAACATGGTAAAATAATTTATTTTTATCATGATTTTTGGGAATATTTGAAGCCCAGAAAATAAAAGGGGAAATGAATCGATCATTTTTGCTCTCTAGCGCCAAAGTGTGTGATTCATGTGGTCGTTTTATTTGTTCAAATTAAAGATTGGACAATTTTGGTATTTTTAAAGGACAAATGCTCGAAAAAAAGGGATGAATTTTTTTTATTTGACAAAATAATTTTTGTTTTTCAAAATTTATTTTTTAAAGTTTTTTTTTGATGATTTTTTGATAAAAAAACAAGTTTTCAAATATCTTTTTGAAAATTGATTTATTTGAATTTGCGTTCAAAAGTTGAAAAAATGTATTTTTTTAATAAATTAATAAATTTTTCATGGTTGAAAACAAAAAAAACTAAAATATTGAAAAATATAAATTTTTATTTATTTTTGATTAGTAATAGGTTTTTAAACCGATTTTAATTATTTTGAAACCACTTTTAAGCTGAGAAAATTATCGATGAAAATCGATCAAACAAAATATTTTTTCAAGAAATTTCGCAGATTTTTTAAATTTATTTTCAAATTTTAATTCGTTTATTAATTATAAAATAAGAATGCCTAGCATATGTTTACAAATTGAACGTTTTTTTTATGTAATGGATATAAAATTTATTTTATAAAGTAGTCTTTGAAGATCTTCTGACAAAAAATATATGGCATTCGCCCGTGCCTGTTTTAGAGAAATATTTTTTTTAACTTATAGCGCATCTTCGGAGTCGCTTATCTTCAGAATCAATTTCATATTTGAATTTACCATGAATTAGTGCCAATATGGCATTTATATAAAGTGACTCATTAATTGACTGGTTGGTTTGATGAGGACCACGTATACTCTGACGGGAAAGAAGGCCTAATGTAAATCATTTGAATCAACTTCGAAATCTTTCCTCAGCAAGTAGTTCAATTCTGGCGGGCAAATGGCCCAGTCTACTCCTTATTTCTCAACATAATATAACACTGATTTACATTCTTTAAGTAATTTCACTGTTTTCTCTACATCTACAGCGGCAATTTCCACCCACAATGGTAACAAAACACCATAGCGCCCCCTTAAATCGACTAACTATGTACTTAAGTTTTGTAGTTACCGATAATTCTATGTTTAGACCAGTTATTACCGGTAACCCGTAAATGGGCAGTTAGCTTTTCAATCTATTCGATGCTATCTTAACAGTTAAGACTTAACTGGATATAATAAATAACCGAGGTAGAACATTTCTCATCAATACATATGATAGATCTATCCTTGATCTCGCGATTCCATTTGACAGTTCAGTACCACTCCCACTAACCATCTGATTAACCGCGGTTAAATACGATTCTCTCAGCTTTTTTCAAAGAAATAAGGATCCTAGAGGTTATATCGGAAAGTTTTGAGATTTGATGAGAATCCGGAAAACTGTCTGAATTTTAGTGAATGGGAGCTGTTTTTTTTTCGATTTTTGCCTCAGGGGTCCAGCCATATGTTTCTGGTTGAATGTGCACATGAAAAAGGGATTGTTTTTTTTTTATTTTTTTTCCCGCTTGATCGGATGTTGGTACGTAAATCGAGAGAGTACTACCCGGTTTGGGTATACAGGCTTTTTCTGTGAGAATGCAATTGTTTTCGGAATGGGTAAGATAATGTCATCAAGCCCCAAGTTGGTAACATCGAGGGATACCTTTGACATTTTCGGGCCTATTGCTGTACAAGTCGACATTAAATGGCGCGACAAAACGTATTCGACAATTTTGAACATCAAAAGAGAAAGGAAATAAAATGGGCGACCAAAAAAGTATTCCCCATGGATAACGATTTTGCTCGGAAACAATATTAGCAACTATGGTCTGATTTTCAACACAAACAGTGCAAGAGATCAAAAATTTTCTCTTGAAGAGTTACCCCCTAAGTGTAATTTCAGGTGTCCAGGATATCCAAGTTCCGAGATTCACAAGTGCTCTTTACACCACCAGGTGGTGTCGGGTGTCAAAATAAATGATGCCAAAAATTGTATTTTAACAAGTTACCCACGTAAGGTAAGTATATTTTTAAGTTTTAATTATGATAAGTTCTCTTCAAACTGCCGATTACCGGTGGACCCTGAAAATCGAAATTGTTTTTCATTAATTAAAATTTGGCTGGCTATAAAATGCAGAAAACCGTTTCTTGATACCTACTACGGTTTTTTTTTAGAGGAGGGGGGCGACCTAAAAAAAAGTTACCAGAACATAAATTTGGTCAATTTCTTCAAAAAAAAACCTTCAAGCTCAAATAGAAAAAAATCGCCCCCCCTTTTTTGAGCGTTTGGCCTCTATAAATACCCAAATTGTCAAATCTTCAATTTGAACAAATAAAACGACCACATGAATCACACACTTTGGCGCTAGAGAGCAGAAACTCACTAAATTTCATTTTTGGCCACTTTGTGGTCAAAATAAAGAAAAACTGTAAGCTGAAATTTTCTTGTCCAGACCATTTCTGAACTTTTTATACAAATTTTGAGAAAATCTGAGGGAATCACTTTTTGACTGCGGACACCCTAGGTGCAAAACGAAAACCAAAAAAAAAGTGCATCGAGACCTTAATTTTTAAAATATTTACTATTACGAAAAAAATGAAAACTCACGTTGGTGCAATACTTCCGAAGGTTGATTTGCCTGCATTTGTATTAAAATTGAATGCAAATCCGCCCTTTTTTTCTTCTTCGACCGGTTTCTCAGCCTCAATAACCGGTACTGGCATAGTTGAGCCTACGCGTTCCCATGGAAAAGTTTCGCCATCTGATTCTGGCTCTGGAGTGTCCAAATAATTGTAGAAATTTTCAGGAAGTCCCAATTGTTTTGCCCGTTTGACGAGTTCGACATCGGGCAAAACTTTTGAGATCGAGACAAAAATGACGTCATCATCAGATGCTTCATTTTGCTCTTCAGAAGTATGGTCTTCTTCATCTTGTTCTTGAATCGCCTAAATTTTTACTGATGAATGAAAATTATTGCTTTCATTTTTGATAATTTTCTAAACGAGTAATCATTTTCAAGCAAACGTAATTTAGGGGTGGACTGAGATGTAGCATTAATATGGGCTTGCAGCAAACCGTCAAAAATGAAAGGCGGGGGGTGATTTTAAGGGCGGTGGTATTTTTCGCATCTAAGAACGTAAAACAAAAATAAATATTATTTGAAAAAATCGATGCAAAAGATACCTTCACCAATTTATAGATCATAGTATGACCTGCTTACCTTGGTATAACAGAAAATCTTTTATAGGTTTTTTGTACCTTGCAAACTTGCTGCTTGTGATCAAATCACATTTTTTCAATTTTGAATTTTTTGCGGATTTATGTCGAAATAAAAAGTGTGTTTTCAAGAGCATTTTTTCGAAATTATTCTCATCCGCAAAGAATACAAAATTTTAAAAATTGTGATTTCATCAAAAACAGCAATTTTCCAAGTTACTAGAAATATAATACAGTAGAATGCAAACCTTTCGCGTCTACGTCATACTCAGAGAAGGACAAAAATACAACCGAACTAGGCTTCATACTAAAAAACCTGACAAAAATTTAAGAATATGGTTAATTTCACGGTTCCGTCAGATATTCTATTAAAATGTTCACATTATTTAAAAAATAAAATAAAATCCCGTTTTTCGGAAAATTATCTCAACCAACGTTATACAGTACATGTATGTCTTTTTTTTTCGTGCGAACAAAAAATAAACAATTCAGGAGAATTCTCCCCAAATTATAGACGATTCTCCCGGACACTTGATATTCTGTTCGTTTTAGTTAAAAAAACACATACTGTATGCGTCAAATTTCAATCAGAATCTAAAATGTTCACTGTCAACCCAATTAAATAAACTCGATAAATATCATTCAATTTTACCCTTATACAAAAAATTGTTTTATAGCCACCAGATACCGAATAATGCCTCCATGCACAAATCTACTACACTTAGAAGAACGCGACTTCGTCGTTTTCAAGCGGTATAAAAAAATGATTTAAAACACATGTTTGATCGACAAAATCACGTTTTTACACCTTATACAATTTATAATGTACCTGCAAATTTGTTGATTTATTTAAAGTTTTTTTCTTGACTGATACGCAGTCTTTTGTTTCTGTCAATAAATCATCAAGAAATTCCGAAAAATAATTCTCTTGCTACAAAAATGTCTTATATAATTTTAATATATAAAAAAAGTCATGCCACCATATCAAGCCACCTATCATGTATTAACATTACCTCCTGCCAGATCTCAGTCATGTCCTTAAAATGAAGGTATAATTATTCATAATTTAATTGAGTAAATTAATTTATCAGTTTATTTTATTCCGTTTTTTACCTCTAATACACCGCTACTTTCCTGTTAGTAAACAAAAGTTAATACAAATTCATCAAATATCGATCACGATCACCGGGTGCAAAAAACGACTCTTTTTCAAGGATCATTTACACGTTCAAAACAACGACAAAAAGCGAAATTTTCGAATTTTGATTTTTAGGACATTTTTGTAAAATTTTGTTTGATAACCATATAAGGTCACTTCGCATTTAAAAGTCTCGCATTTTCGAAAATTTTGAAAAAAAATCTGATTTTTTGCACAAAATCATTAAGATTGCCATCTCGTTTTTTTATCTCTTTTGGAAGAAAAGTCGTTTTATGCATGGGGGGCCAAATAATCGATATATAATAGGGCTCAAATGTCCGAAAGTTTTTAGCCAAACATTAGTTTTTAAAGAGTGCATTGTTTTTCGGACAATTGTGCCTTTACGGACGCATTAGAACAATAGTAGAGTTTCACTCCGATTTTTTCAAATCTGGCACTTTTCCTTATCGAGACCCTACTCTTAACAAATCGTGAAACATACCGGTCGTGAGTCTTCTCCAGATTCCGACCCGCTTTCGCTCTCAGTTTCGGCTTCAAATTGTCTCCAAAAAGCTCGTCAGAATCAGCGTTACTTACTTCATCAGCCTTGGCACCAAAACCTGAAATAACTTGAAACCTTAATGTAAACCAATATTGAAAAAATTGTCGAAGGAATTTTCGGTGAAACTTATTATTTAAACCTCAAGAACTTACAAAATGTTCGGTCAAAGTATTTCAAGTAAAAATAACGGAAATTTATCGTGCTCAAATTTAAGTTCTGAAGAATAAGGATTTATTTAACTCATTTTCCGAAAACGTTTTTGTTTGCTCGGAATCGTTTAATTCAGCGGCGATAACCCCCAGAACGCAAAGAGCGCACCCAACATATATTTGAAAATTTTGATTTGCAAATAATGCTCTAAAACGAAAAAAATTGAAATTATTAATAAGCGCTATATTATTAGCGCATGAAAATTTAAGGAAGGGCGAAGAGAATTCTTCCAGAAAAACCGTACTAAAGCATTAGAGATCTACATTCGAGTGGTTGAGCTGGAGGGCTTAAAATACCGACAAAATGGTCTATTTAGATCTGATGTTCAAGAATCATCATTGCTTAATTCAACATTGCAAATTATAAATAAGGAAAGTCGATAAACTAGAAGGAAAATAATAAAAGCTAGTAAAAGCAAGGCGTTGATTAATTAATTGTATAAGGAAAATAGGCAGGAAATATTTAAAAAACGGAAATGTATAAGCTTTAAGTTATAGACTACATTTCCGATAACGTTCCGTCGTGTCTCGACTAGTTCCTTAAAAGAATAACACTGATTATCTAAGTTAGGTGCTGAATTATTCGGGTCGTACGATTTAAGATTTGATTTTTGAACGAAACTATGATAAAGACACCATTTCTTTTATTTTTGCATTTGGATCTGAGAACGCTTGAAAAATATATTTGTAACATTCGGTGATTTTTTATATCAAATTATTTAACGGATTTTTCAAAAAATATCTTAAATTACTCATTTTGCAACATTCAATTTTACTATGATAATATGACCTTAGACAGAATGATCAGAAATTATATATCTATTACGGTAATTGCTGGGCCCTTTTAGCTAAAATGTTTATATAATTCGGTTTTGAAAACGACCCATCCGATTGAGTTTTTACAGATAGCTCAAACTACGCATAAATATAAAGAGAAAAATAAATTAAAACAAATGGTCCGAATCAGACCATTATTTTCAATTTTTTTAAACTGTTAACATGGTGGACACCCTAGTCGTATTTGAGGCCTATTTCGCTACTGAGATCATGATTATTCTTTCGGCCCGAAAACAGTTCACTGTTTTCGGGGCATTCACATTTTAGTCGCAGTCCGAGATGCCCAATAAATATAACTTATAACATTTTCCCGGTTTTAACCCTCGCATGCAGCAACCCCGCAAATTAACCCCTGACCAGTTAACATCCTTTGGATTGGTACCAGAAGTGCATGGCATGCCGAGGTAGAGAATTTAAGAGAGTCACTCACTCTTTTAATAAAAAATCGACAAAAAAAAACTTTGTTGTCAATTTTTAATAATTTTTTGGAAGTAAAATTTCTTTAAAAGTTTTCCAGAAAATTTTTAAAATTATTTTGAGAATTTTTTTTTTAGAATTTTTATTGATCAATTATTTTTTTTCATTTTGAATAAAAATATGCAACTAACGATATTTTGGGTGAAAAGGTGATGGCAAAGTATAAGGACCAGCCTGAATTCCTGTTATATTACCCATTTATGACTTTTTCACTCAGAATTATCAATTTTTTGCAATATTTTCAAGTTAAAGCTAGCTCGATTTAAACTTATTAAAAATGGATACAAATAATAAAAATTTCAGAAACTATTTTTCACAAAATTTTCCAAAATATTTGCGATTTTGTGAAACTTTGGACAACCTTGATGGTGTCGAATTAAATTTCACACCCTCAGAAACCGCTGCGCATTTCCGGACTTTTTGGCAAACTAAATTGCAAATAATATTGCACTCAAAGATTTTGCTTCAGCATTTGAAGTGCAATATTTTCTAGCGCATCAAAGGTTTTTAAAAGTACAAAACGGACAGAAATTATCGTTAGCTGATTTTCGTGGTGAACATTTGACAGATTTTGAGAAGAATTGTCCAGAGTTTTCAAACGCCATTTATTTAATGGAAACGTTTTACGAGGACCCGTACATGTTTTTCGAAAACACAAGGGATTTTGTCGATTCCCATCAAAAAAACGACAGTTTTGAAGCATTAGGGGATTTTATCGACTCCCATTCTAAAAACGGCTCTTTCGCAATTTTAGGGGATTTAGCCGATTCCCATCCAAAAAGGGCTCTTTCATGCTCAATATGGTTTTTTTTGCCTTTTTTCAAATAGGCGGTTTTGCAACATGCAACCGCCTCATTATAACATTTTTGCCCGATTTGACCAATTAATGTCTCGGGTTTGCCTAGCAGAAATTAAACTCTGTGGCGGCCGTGGACACCGGTTTTTGATGACCCTAGAAAATAAAATTTCTAGGTTCAAGAATTTTTCATAGCTGAGTTACGCTTTGCCCTTTTCCTAAAAAGCATTTTTTTGGTTATCCAGATTTGGACCAGTCAAGTATGCAGTCAACTACCTCTTATGATTTAGAGTCCTTCTCACGCAATCGAATTTTATAATCTTCTGGGTTCGAGGGGTATTCTGGAAAAGTCCCCAAAAATCAGCAAAATAATTAGAAATAAAACATCACCGAATGTACCCTAATTTTCAAGCGCTGTCAGATCCAAATTAAAAAAATTGGGGTCCTTATCACGGTTTTGCCAAAAAATAACATCTAAAATCGTACGACCTAAATAATTAATCACATTATCCTAAAATCTTACGAGTAATTATCTCACCTAAATGGGCAAACGATCCTCCAGCAGGGGCCGCCGGGGCAGCTCCATTATTAACTCCAAAACTGAATGATGCCGATGTAGCCGGTTTAGTACCAAATGAAAAGCCACCAGATGCATTTCCTCCAAATCCAGTAGATGACGTTGCAGTAGCCCCAAAAATAGCTGGAGCAGGTGTTGCTGCTGTTGTGCCAAAACTGGCAGAAGATGGGGTACCAAACGAAAATTTAGAGTTTTTCGCAGCATCAGCTAAATCCTTGTTCATTTTTCTGCGGCGTCTAACCGCTGAATAATAAAGTTAAGGGGGTGGTCAGGGCGAGCCTTTATGAGAACTGTGGAAAACAATGATAAGATTTAATAATATGTAATACGTAATTCAGTAATTTAAAAACATTGGTCAAAACTAAAAACCGCTATCTACACTAGTTTGTCTGTTATCGTCACGTCAATTTACTTTTTTTGTGCTGATTATGCATTCATGGGTGTATATTTACAGATAAAAATATTTTTATAGTAAATATCGTTCCTGAACTGTTTTCTCATTGAAAAATTGTTAAAAACTTTTTTTCTGAAAATAGTTTAATTTTGATTCGGAACAAATTTATTTGTCAACTTCAAACCTTTTTCAATATGTAAATAGGCTTTCACACCATGCGCAAACATTTCTTTCTTTGTTTGTAGACAATTAAAAGGTTTTATTCACACATGTTATTACACAAAATTATCTAAGGAAAATTAAATTAATTTTCTTATCAAAATTTTAAGGTCATAAAAAATGAAATCGTAATTTCAGTCTTACTCAAAAACTAAAGTCGATACGAGGTTAAAACTTTCGAAAAAGAATTCATAGGGGTCGATTTACTATAGATTCTGGTTTTTAGATATTTTGGAGCAAAAATATATTTTACTACTTCGTAAAAGTGCTCCTGTTACGTAACACGATGGACTATAAAATTTTCCTGCCAGCAAGTTGTTCAAAAGTGTTTAAACGAAGTATTTTATATGTAACTTGAAAATCTGACCAAAATTGATGGAGTAGATAGATTTTTGAAAAATGACTGAAATAGCATATTTTTGGCGCTCAAGAGCATTCTAGTCCGAAATTCGCAAATGCCTGCCAGCGAGCCATTATTGACATTTTTGTTTTCCTATAAGTGTTAAAATTAAATTTCACTTTATATTGACGGAGGAGATATATTTTTAAAAATCGTCATTTTCCAACCTTTTATACCCTATAGCTACTCCAAAATTACCAGAATCTTTTACGATTGTCAATTATGACGAGGAATTGTCTGAGTTTTCCAAAACCGTAAAGTATGTAACTCTATCATTTCTAGTTTTTCAACAATAAATGTTCCAAAGTCAAAAATGACCAAAAATCCTTACCCTGACCACCCCCTTAAGTAGCATCAAATTAGATATGATCCCCAGTGGCCTAACTCTACTCATATAATATAAAGGAGTATTTAAAAAAATGACAGAGATCACCTTCATTTTTTCGGGTTGGCAGTAAAAGACGAACAAATCGATATTATGTCTTTTAGGGTGTAAAATATTTTTTCTCAGAAAAATATGATATCGAACAAAAAAGAAAATTCGATATTTTTTTGATGAAAATTTGTTGAGAAAATGGATATGTTTCTTGAAAAACCCCAATTTCAAAATAAGTTATTCTAAAATTTGATTGCGAACAAGAATATCAGCATTTTTTCAAAACACAATTCTTCGTTATTTTCAAAAAATTGAAATTTTTGGCCTTCTACTATTTCGGCCATTTACAGCCATTTTTTCCTTCAAAATGAGTGATTTTAAATGACCAATAATATTTTTTGTGAGCACGGCTGCTTTTTAGTTAAAAAACGCAAAAGAACGTTTATCAGCTGATAGTTACTGAATTATTTATCTCGGGCACACTTTAGTGTTATCCAAATATTTTTCATTGTAAGTTAAAAGTATAGGAGGTGTAGATTTAATCTATAGACAAAGTTACAGCAGCTGATAAAAATTCTTAAAAGATGCGTTTTTTTATAAATATAAACTATTTTGACTACTAGTAAAGTTTGACTACTAGGGTACTAAAGTTTTAAAATGACCAGAAATTTTTACAAGATTTTGAAGAACTCTGGGTTGAATTATGATATTTATTATAAATAATTTATAGTCTTAAAATTAACGCTCGAAAGTGTTAAGAATACATTTTCCATATATATATATATAAATATATATATAATATATATATCAGAATACTTTTTATGTGTATTTTTGCATTTATTTATCATTTATTCATTTATCTACAGAGATAATGATGAAATGCTGGAAGACCAAAGAAATTCAACTGTAAAATTAACTTTGTAGAAAAACACGAAAAATCATGACACAAGAATCCTTCCCATCTCGTCGATTCGGTCCCCCATGCAAAGCACTGGATATCTACTGTAACCCAGAAGAGCCAGTAGTAGTGAGTGGCGAGCGAATTCTGGACGCCACACACCGTATTAAATCCGGTATTATCAGAACACCATGCAACTACTCCAAAATGTCACCCGCCCTTAATATGGAATTATACCTGAAAAAAGATTACCTACAAATGACTGGATCATTCAAAGAACGTGGTGCAAGGTTAGGGTGGAAACCGTGACTTTTGTCTTGAAAAGAGTTTCACAACATTGTTTTAAAGAATTTTTCCAGCTCCTTAAAATACCTTTTTTTGATGTTATTTTGGTACTTTTAGCGAAATAAAACTTTTGTGACTTTTTTTATCTAGTTCACCTCGTTTTATTTTCGCTTATTTGAAAATTAATTACCTTAATTAGAGAGTGAAGTAAATTTACTCGTTTGATTCGCTTCAATCCTCGTGCGCGTGGAACGCGCGCACCAATAAAAAATAGCTATACCATGGTATACCATCTAAAAACACATACCATGGTATAACATGTAAAAACACATGTTTTACTACACATACTATATACTTTTCCCAACCTAAGTCCATTTAAAAATGCTTACTATCTCTATAGCGCGTGTTCGAATACCACTAATGTTGTCTTTAAGACTAATAGTGATTGTCTTGAGTATGATTATAGGCAAGGGTGCTTGATAGTGGGACCGCCAAAGTTGATCGGTGTGTAATCACTCAAGCAATCACTGAGACAACATTACAGTTATAGTGGGATTCGAACACGCGCTATAGATAGCATGTCCACTATTAATATCGACTTAT
>SCLH01001182.1:27927-41385 GCA_004367855.1 Oikopleura vanhoeffeni | reverse complement strand
TTTTGGTCGTCACGTGATCAAAATATAGCGATTTTTCGTATTTTCAGTATTTAATTATCTTAAAACAAATGCCCCATTTAGGCTGTCCCAGGTCAAAAATCATCGAAAATTGACTTGAAGCTATCAATTATTTTATTTCGGGATGATATGGAGCGTTTTACGACGAGAAAATGTTTTCGTCAAAATTTTTTCATAATTTCAATTTTTCATGTCGAAAATTGCATTTTTTGAAATAAAAGCTAAAATTTTTTTTAACATGCTCGCTTTGGGTTTTTTTAAGTCTCAAAATGTCCGCTATAATCATATTATCCACTACTAACCGAAAAATTTTTCTCCTGTTATTGCTGCGATACCAGTCTCTGGAGGCTTATTTTTGAAAAAAAATTTATATTGGTAATATTTCCGCGCTCGACGCTGATTGGCGACACGTTAGGACTTGTAAGGCTTGTAAATATGAGTCATTTTCGTTTTTCTTTTATGCGTAGGTTTAAGTAAAATATAGGGGAAAAGGGGAGGGAAGAAAACCCACGCAAAATCTTTCCTTTTAACAAGCCTCGGAAAGTAGTCTCGTGCATTTCTAGCAGAAACGTTCTTATTCTATCTGTTCTCACAATAATGGTTAAACATTTCCATGAAGTTTTCAGCTTTTCAAAATGCGCAAAAAAAAATTTCCATCGATATTTCCAAAAAAAATGATGAGTCACTTCAGTAAGCGACAAAAATCTCTTCCAAACCCTGGTGTCACATTTAATTTATATACTTTTAATAAAAGCATTGGGAAAAGCGTAATACAAGTAAAAGGAAAAAAGCCAGAAACTCTTTACTTACTAAATAATATAATAAAATGGTCAGAATCGGACCAATTTTTTATTTTTTCTGAGATAGCTAAAATTGTTTGATTATCAGTTTTTGTTTAAAAATTGGAAATAATGGTCTGATTCGGACCATTTTTTTAATTTATTTTTTTCTTAATAGTTGTGCTCAGTTTGAGCTATCTAAGAACCCAATCGGATGAGTCGTTTTGAAAATATATACAAATGTTGGCTAAAAAGTGACTAATATGTGCCCCGTAATCAATATACTAACGACTCGACTAGACCGGTCACAAGCATATTAATTTGGTATAAAATATGAAAAAAATTTAAATGAATTCTGTAAATCAAATTTTCATTTTTTTCATTGTCTTAATGAACCATAAAAACCATAAATATTTGTTCTTCAAAAAAATTACGTTAGGTCTTTGACCGCATTTTCCACCCTTTGCAAGATATTCACTGATAAAATTAAGTCAATCTGATAGAAATAGGGGAGTAATTACAACGTCTGCTGGAAATCATGCACAAGCGCTTGCATACCATGGGCGAGATTTAGGCGTCTCTGTAACCGTATGTATGCCTACTATCGCCCCACTTGTTAAAGTAGACTCTTGTCGAGAAATGGGTGCAAACGTAATTCTCCATGGGATGTCTTTTGATGAAACTCGAGATCATGCCATGGATTTGGCAAAGGAAAGAAATTTAATTTATATTAATGGATTTGATCATCCTGATATTATTGCCGGACAAGGCAGTCTTGGTGTTGAGATTTTAGAAGATGTCCCAGATGTTGATTATATTATTGTGCCAGTCGGTGGAGGTGGCCTCATTGCTGGAATTACAGCTGCAGTCAAACATCTGAAACCTTCTGTAAAAATTATTGTAAGTAAATTACTCTTTATAAGAGTGTGACTCTAACCGTGTGAGTCTAAATTTATTTATAAAATTAATATTAGAGCTGATAATATCAGCCTGATAAGTTTGCTGAAAGGAATTTTAGAACGAACACCAGAGAATGCAACAAAAATTGGTTGAAAGGTTCAAAAGTGATCGGGATGCACAACCTTTAAATAAAATATATTTTTACTTCTCGTTATCTTGACATCGCATAAATAAATTGAAAATTTTCTGGTTTAAGGGGATGGCCAACCGTGTAAAACCTGATTTCTGACATTTTAAAATGTATTTTAGGAACAGAACTATATGAATTAAGGGCCCACTGACAGATCGTGACTATTTGAAAAATGCGGAATCCGAGAATTTCATTGGCAAAATTGACCACATTTGAGCCAATGAAATCGGCTTATCCTGCAATACAGGGTTTTGATTGGGTGCTGGTATTCCGCGTTGTTTGTATCCTTCAAATAGTCACAACCGAGGGCCCGTAATGGTATATCTTTCATTTCTTAAAATTACTAAGACCCACTTATTTGAAGATTGTAATTTTTGCGCTGCGGGTTTCATCAGAACAAATGCGCTAATTAAAGGGAGCGTTTTCTCAATACTTTTATCGAAAAAGCTGTATTCTTTGAGCTTCCGAGAAATGTTTTTTTTGCATTCAACTGCCAACTAAAAAAGCTTATGGGAGAAATTTTTCTTTTATCGGACAACCGGTTCACCGGTAACCGGAGATCTATTATATAAGGCATTTTCGGTATAAATTTGAGAAAAATCGAAATCTCGTTTTTTCTTCCGGCGAATTCATCACAAATTTAGTTTCAGGCAGTAATGTGTAAGATAATCGTGATATAGAACGGAAAAGGCATAGAAATTCGACTTCCGGCTGATTTAAAGAAAAAAAATTTCTGGGGCCCACCGAGATTGAACCTACCAAAAAATTACATTCCGGGTTTAATATCGCCGGTGAACCGGATGTCACAAATCAACTGATAAATTTCCTTTAATTGAGCTTTTTTTAGTTGGAAGTTGAATGCCAAAAACCGTTCTCGATATCCCTATGTTTTCGCCCGTAATCGTCATGACTAGGGTGGGTAACGCTAAAAAAAAATTACCTTTATTTAAGGTAATTTTTTTTTAGTTTGGTTTTTAGGTTGGATTTTTTTCCATCAGAATCCCATAGACAATGTAAGTGGAGCGATTCAAAATTTGTAAAAAACGTCCGCTTAGAACAATACGACGCCATTGTCCTATGGATTCTGATGGTAAAAAAATCCAAACTAGTAGTCAAGTTATATATTATTATAAAACATATTTAATTTCGCGAAGCGAAGTTAAGAAATATAGTTGTTTATATTTTTTCATTTTCGGAGACAGTAAGTGCATGCTTTCGAGAACATAGTCATTTTCTGAGAAACATGAGTCATCTTTGAAGAACATAGTCATCTTTGAGAACATAGTTATCTTTCGAAAACATAGTCCACAACCTTTGCGAAAAACATAGTCATCTTTCGTCGATATATTATCTTCGATAGACGAGGAGTCCTAGAGCATGTGACATCAAGTGAACTCTAGGCTTGGTGATTTACGCAAACATGTTAGGTCAAATCCAAATTTTATTAATTTATTTACTAATTTCGAAAAAATTATGTGAAGCCATAAATAATACTACTAGTACATATTAATTTTGAAATATGGCCAAGAAAATGCAAAAACAGTACTTGAATACCTTAGCCGCAATAGCAGGAACAGTCACAAGTGTCCCAGAACTTCCTGATATCAATACGTCGGAAATGAGCTCTCTACTCAATAATAAGATGCCTGCCTGAGATCGCCACCTGGAGCAAATCAACTCAAAAATAAAGCTTAAAATTGAACTGCTTCTTTCAATTTAAACGCTGCTTAAAATCATAAATATCAACGCCGTCTTTTTCTCTGTGTGTATCTTCTATAATTTTGTCCTTTCGTTTATGCATGTATCAGAAACTTTTTATCTCAAAATTTTTTGAATTGAAGTAAAATTGTGGAAAAAAACGATCCGGAAAAAAATGGAATAATGCAAAAAATGAAAAAATAGACGATTTTCTAAAGTGTATTATACAAAGATATTTAACCCCTAGACTCATAGAGCCATAAAGTGGCTTTCGCATTTTATTTGAAAAAGACCGAAAGGACAAAAATAAACGAAGATTGAATTCAGCTGTGTCAAAATCGCCCATAGAGTTCGCAATTAATTTCCGAAAAAATGATAGAAAATTTGTTTTTGGATGAGCCGTTGAATATATTTTATCCTAACTTGTTTTTTTGGATTCTCTCTGAAATTTCTTTATCAGCTTTATACTCAACAATTTATTTTAAAAACAACAAGGTCTTAAATACTCAGTTTAGGTATTCAGTCTTGACCATCTTTAAAAAAAAATAATAATGTTTCTACTAAATGTATACACTTTTATTTCCTTTGTTTGAAACAGAGAATTGCTAATGAAATGAGAAGCGGCGGAAATATATGGCGCAGAAACATATTGTTTACCACAACATTTCATATTTCACAGGTGAGAATTATAAGTTTCATAGAACGAAGCATTGAACCGATAAGGTATTTTGAAATCGGAGACCAGGTTAAGGGAAACTAAAGGTTTCAACTTAATTTTATTGTAACTAGTATCTCATTATAAAACATCGATGGTTTTCTGTGGAAGAAACAGTCGAGTTAACTTCAGCTTTTCACAGCGGAAATGAGTGATTAATTGTATTTGATTGTCTTAATAATAATAATTAAATTCGAGTCTATCCTTTATCTCAATGAATTTTACAACAATTAGATTGCCTAACAGCCTAAACCTTTTCCCATAATATGACCTTCAAAGTCAAGCCTAAAAAAGGTGGGCTCTCAATGCCTCTGGGGATAATCAATACTCTATGAGTCTAGGGGATTAATAAGATGATTTTTCTAAAGTTAATTATATCAAAAAATCAGACGGCTTTTTATAAAGTTAAATAGAGGAGAGAGAGAGGAGAGATGATGTTTCAAAGGTTAATTATATCAAAAAAAAAACAAAGAAAACAAAAAATACTATATGCATTTGATAAATTCACTTTAAGTTGCACTATTGTGACGAAAATTGGATAAATAATATATATATATATTTAAACATTTGCGTCAACATAGTCAACTTTAAAGTGTATTATATCAAATGATATAGTATTTTCCGTGTTTCTTGTTTTTTTGATATATTAACGTTTTTGAAACATCATCTATTTTTGATATAATTAACTTTAGAAAAATCGTCTGATTTTTTTGATATATAATTAACTTTAGAAAAAATGCTCATTATAAATATCTTTTTGATATAATACACTTTAGAAAATCGCTATTTTTTTCATTTTTGCGGAATTAAGTCATTTTCCGAATCGGTTATTTTTTTAAGAACAATTTTAACTTCATTCCGAAAAATTTCAACTAAAAAAACATAAAGTTCAACCTTTATTTGAAAATGATTTGAACTTAATTATAAGATTGAGAGTAAAGATGTCTGATGAATGCCATAAACGAAAGAAAAATTATACGGTCACCGAGAAAAAAGACAGCGTGATAATTTTATGATTTTAAGGGGGTAGGTGTCGCCTTTTTGGTACCCTTTCAATCACGCCTCAGAACAATCTTAGGGCAGTTGTGACAAATCTGAGGATACTCGTTTGTAGATCTATCCTTCGTCCTAACGATTACATCATCCTCAAGGTCAAACATTGGGTTACATCACACCACCGGGCCATGGGGCGCAGGGGTGGTGAGGTCTATTCTAGGAACACTAAACGGTTTTTAAAAAATCTTCTCTTCTTTTTGACCACACATACATAAGCGTCTCAGAAGTTAGCACAAAGTAGCGGATAAAATGAGAACAAAGATGTGATAAAAGGATTTTCCAAATTTTGAACCCTTTTTTATTTTTGAGAATCTCGACTGGAAACGCCGAAATTTTTCGCGTTTTTCAACATTCAAACTCTAGTCGTTCTTTATAGAACGAATGTTTAGAAATAAAGCCGTTTTTTCGACTAAGGTAGATAAATAATAATGCGGTCAATGAGTGAATGAGAAAGGAATTTTTGATTGAAATATTCTGAAAATTCTAGAAAATTGATTTTAGTGACACCGGAAAATGAGAAGTTCGAAAAAAAAGGTCGGTCTGATTGGAACAAAAGTACTAAAATGTAGCTGAAAACATGGCACTGATCAAAAAATCTGCTTAGCAGCTAATCGAAATTGTGAAACCAATCACGTCAAACTTGGATAATTAGTTAACATTTTGCTTAAAAATAATTGAAATTTCTAGATTTCCGATTGAGACATTTATCGATATTGAATATCATGCATCGTTTAGCGGGTCAACTTCACTAGATAAAAAATTTGTCCATATCAAATGGTGGAATTACGCGTTTATGCCAGTTAAAAGCAAAAATATTCGAATCTGGAAAAATTCTAGATTTTGTTCTAAGAGGTTGTTTTGAAAAAGGAATAATTTGGCATCATGGAATTCCTTAAGCGTCACCTAAAGGTCAACCTTTACTCATAACCGATATTAATCGTATCATGAAATTAATTCTATAAGGGCTCAAAAAAACCGACACATAACCGCCGCTTAAGCAGCGTTAAGATTAAAAGAAGCAGTTTCAATTTTTTAAGCTTTATTGGTTGATTTGCTCCAAGGTGGCGAATCTCGGCAGGCATCTTGAGTAATTGAGTAGAAGAGGCTCAATTATCCCAAAGAACGTAGTATTGATTATCAGGAGTTATGGGACACTTGTTGACTGTTCTCTGGCTATTTCGTGTAATCAAGTAACGTTTTTCTGCCATTTTCTTGCATATTGCAAAATTAATAGTACTATAAAGTAGTATTTTTAATGCTGTCACATAATTGTTTGATATTAGTAAATAAATAATAAAACTTTGGATTTGAACACATGTTTACGTAAATCACATGCTAGAGTTCACTTGATTCCACATGTCTAGACTCCTCAAGTCTATCGCAGATAATTATATCAGACGAAAGATGAACTAATATCGAACCAAAAAGATGACTATGTTTTCGAAAAAAGGTGAACTATTATTTCGAAAGATCGACTATGTTCTGTCCGCAAAGATGACTATGTTCTCCAAAGATGACTAGTTCTCCAAAAACTGAATATGCTTTCCTCGAAAGAGACTGACTATGTCTCCGAAATGAAAATATAAACAACATATTTAACTCTTCGCTTTCGCGAAGTAAATATGTTTTATATATATAATGAAAATGTATTCTAACTTTATTCGAGCGTTAATTTTAAACTATACATTATTAAATAAATATCATAAATTAAAACCCAAGTTCTTTCAAAATCGTGTAAAATTTCGGTCTGTTTTTAAAAATTTAGTACCCTAGTAGCAAACTTTAATTTAAATTCAAAATAGTTATATTTATAAAAAAACGCATCTTTTAAAGAATTTATCAGGCTTGTAACTTGTCTAGATTAAAGCTCTAACCCCTATACTTAACGTTAACATGAAAAATATTGATAACACTAAAGGGGCGCCGAGATAAATAACAGTAACTATCAGCTGATAAACGTTCTTATTGCGTTTTTAACTAAAAAGCAGCCGTGCTCACAAAAAATATTATTGGTCATTTAAAATCACTCATTTTGAAGGAAAAAGGGCTGTATAATGGCGAAATAGTAGAAGCCAAAATTTCAATTTTTTGAAAATCGAATAATTGTGTTTTGAAAAAATGCCTGATATTCTTGTTCGAATCAAATTTAGAATAATATTTTGAAATTCGGGGTTTCAAGAAAAAATAATCCATTTTCTCACAAATTTTGCATCAAAAAAAAATATCGAATTATCTTTTTGTTCGAATCATTTTCTGAGAAAAAATATTTTAGCCCGCCTAAAGACATAATATCGATTTGTTCGTCTTTTTACTGCCAACCCGAAAAAAATGAAGGTGTCTCGTCATTTTTTTAAATACTCCTTCATATTATATGAGTAGAGTTAGGCCACTGGGGATCATATACCAATTTGATGCTACTTAAGGGGGTGGTCAGGGTAAGGATTTTTTGGTCATTTTTTGACTTTGGAACTTTATTGTTGAAAACTAGAAAAGAAGGAGTTACATACTTTACGGTTTGGAAAAACTCAGACAATCCTCGTCATAATTGACAATACGTAAAAGATCTGGTAATTTGGAGTAGCTATAGGGTTTAAAGGTTGGCAGGCATTTGCGAATTTCGGACTAGAATGCCTCGTCGAGCGCCAATATGCTATTTCAATCATTTTTCAAGAAAAATCTATCTTCCCATCAATTTTGGTCAGATTTCAAGTTACATATAATACATTCGTTTAAACACTTTTTGAACAACTTGCTGGCAGGAAATTTTAATAGTCCATCGTGTTACGTAACAGGAGCACTTTTACGAAGTAGTAAAATATATTTTTGCTCAAAATATCTAAAAACCAAGAATTATAGTAAATCGACCCCTAGAATTCTTTTTCGAAAGTTTTAAACCTCGTATCGACCTTAGTTTTTGAGTAAGACTGAAAGTACGATTTCATTTTTTAATGACCTTAAAATTTTGATAAGAAAATTAATTTAATTTCCTTAGATAATTTTGGTGAATAACATGTGTGAATAAAAACTTTTAATTGTCTACAAACAAGAAAGAAAATGTTTGCGCATGGTGTGAAAGCCTTATTTAACATATTGAAAAAGGTTTGAAGTTGACAAATAAATGTTGTTCCGAATCAAAATTAACTAATTTCTCAAGAAACAAAAGTTTTTAACAATTTTCAATGAGAAACAGTTCAGGGAACGTATATTTACTATAAAAATATTTTTATCTGTAAATAACACCATGAATGCATAATCAGCACAAAAAGTAAATTGACGTGACGATAACAGACAAACTAGTGTAGATAGCGGTTTTTAGTTTTGACCAATGTTTTTTAAATTACTGAATTACGTATATACATATTATAAATCTTATCATTGTTTTCCACAGTTCTCATAAAGGCTCGCCCTGACCAACCCCCTTAACTTTATTATTCAGCGGTTAGACGCCGAGAAAATGAACAAAGGATTTAGCTGATGCTGCTAAAAACTCTAAATTTTCGTTTGGTACCCCATCTTCTGCCAGTTTTTGGCACAACAGCAGCAACAACTGCTCCAGCATTTTGGGGCTACTGGCAAACGATCATCTACTGGATTGGAGGAAATGCATCTGGTGGCTTTCATTTGGTCCAAAACCGGCTACATCGGCATCATTCAGTTTTGGAGTTAATAATGGAGCTGCCCGGCGGCCCCTGCTGAGAGAACGTTTGCGCCATTTAGTGGATAAATACTCGTAAGATTTAAGGATATGTGATAATATCTTAGGGTCGTAACGATTTAGATGTGATTTTTTGGGCAAAACCGTGAATAAGACCCCCAATTGTTTTAAATTTGGATCTGACAACGCTTGAATTAAGGGTACATTCGTGAATGCTTATTTCTAATTATTGTTCTGATTTTTGGGAGACTTTTGCAGAATACCTCCCTCGACCCAGAAAGATTATAAAAAATTCGAATGCGTGAGAAGGAACTCTAATCATAAGAAGGTAGTTGACTGCATACTTGACTGGTCCAAATCTGGATCACCATAAAAAATGCTTTTTAGGAAAAGGGCAAAGCGTAAACTCAGCTATGAAACAATTCTTGAACCTAGAAATTTTTATTTTCTAGGGTCTAAAAAACCGGTTGTCCCACGGCGCCAACAGAGTTAATTCTGCTAGGCAAACCCGAAGACATTAACTTGGTCAAAATCGGGCAAAAATGTTATAATGAGGCGGTTGCATGTTGCCAAAAAACCGCCTATTTGAAAAAAGGCAAAAAAAACCATAATGAGCCATGAAGAGCCTTTGTGAATGGGAATCGGCTAAATCCCACCTATAAATTGGCGAAGAGCCGTTTTTTAGAATGGGAGTCGATAAAATCCCCTAGATGCTTCAAAACTGTCGTTTTTTTGATGGGAATCGAACAAAATCGGCCTTGTGTTTCGAAAAAACATGTACGGGTCCTCGTAAAAAACGTCTTTCCATTAAATAAATGGCGTTTTGAAAACTGCTGGACAATTCTTCTCAAAATCTGTAAATGTTCACCAAACGAAAATCAGGTAACGATAATTTCTGTCGCGTATTGTACTATTTAAAACCTTTGATGCGTAAGAAAATAATTGCACTTCAAATGCTGAAGCAAAATCTTTGAGTGGCAATATTATTTCAATTNTTCGTCTAAAAGAAGATAGAGTTTGAAGTCGAAAAACTGGCAAAATCAGCGTTCAAATGAAATTCTAGAAAAAAAAAATCAAAAATCGAAAAATTCCTTCTCATCACTTTTTTGTTCTCATTTATTCGCTACTTTGTGTAGATTTTGAGACGCTTTGTATGTGGGGTCTAAAAGAAGATAGATTTAAAAAAAACCGTTTAGTGCTCTAGAATAGACTCACCACCTGGTGGTGTGATGTAACAAGATTGACTTTGAGATGTGTAATCGTAAGACGAAGGCTAGATCTACAAACGAGTATCCTCAGAATTTTTACAACTGCCCTAGATTTGTTCGGAGGCGTGATTGAAAGGTACCAGATTACGACACCTACCCCCTTAAATCAGCCGGAAAGTCGAATTTCTATGCCTTTTCGTTCTTATATCACGATTATCTACACATTAACTGCTTGAACTATAATTTTGATGAATTCCCGGAAGAAAAAACGAGATTCGATTTTTTTCTCAAAATTTATACCGAAAATGCTTATATAATAGATCTCCGGTTACCGGTGAACCGGTTGTCCGATAAAAAGAAAAATTTCTCCATTAAGCTTTTTTAGTTGGCAGTTGAATGCAAAAAAACATTTCTCGATATCACCTATGGTTTTCCCGTAATCGTCATGACTAGGGTGGGTCAACCTTAAAAAAAATTACCTTAGACATACAAAAAACATCCGCTTAGACACACAAAAACATCCGCTTAGATGCACGAAGGCAAATTTTGGTCTAAAAATCGAAATAATGCTGCCAGAGAGCAAAAGTTACCTGCATCATTTCCATTGGAGTCTCATTTTTGGGTACTTCTTTTTTCAATCCAAAGGCAAACCCACTAGCTGGCTTGGGCAATATTTCTCCGGCACTGGTTTCATCAGATGGTTTTACCCCAAATCCAAAACCAGTAGCTGGCTTTGGCAATACATCCCTGGGACTAGTCTCACCAGATGGCTTGTAACCAAATCCAAACCGGTTAACTTCCGGTGAATTCGGCAGTGTAACTTCTGGTACATTTACAGGTTCAGCAGCGTCCTTAAAGGAATCGAATGCAATTTTGAAATCTTTAGCGGTTTCTTCGGTCTTGAATCGAACCGCGAATTTTTCAAGGTTTGATTCTTCTTCTGAGAAATCTATAGCGGCCCAAGTCCACGATTTTTCGGACCCGTTGGTTGGGACCAGGTTGACTTGTGGATCGATAAAATGATTACAGGCTAGTTTATGCACTTGCTCTCGGCGAAGAATAATTCGACCTTTTCCAGATGTTGGATCTGAAATAAAATAGTCAAATTAAGGTTCGTTTTTCATGAAATTATTTAATAAAAAAAATGTACTGACTATCAAATTTATGATATGACAAAACTAGTTTCTCTTGGAAATCTACGCAAGTGTGAATATTCACAGGTTAGTAGGTTCTCGCAGTTAAAAGATACGGAAAATTAAATTTGACCCTCAAAAGGTGTATATTGAAAAAAGTTGTACCGAGGAAATAATATAATAGAAAGTCTGTGAGCCATTTTCGCCCGTGACTGTCGTATACAAAAATATGCTTGCAATTATTTTGTTGACATTTTTTAACTTTAAAAAAACTAAGGTAGTTTTTTTAGGTGCGATAGATTTGACTATGTCACGACAGACGAACCGTATGAGATATCACAAAACGGTTTTTTGCATTCAACTGGAAGCTCAAAAGCTCGGGCCATTTTTTTTAATTTTCGAAAATTTTTCGAGATTTTTTTCAAATTTTTTTAAAATTCGAGATTTTCAAATGACCCAATATGGGTATTTTTTGTTATTATATTTATTAAGATTTTGTGTTTATCATTTACAGAAAAAAATAATGAAAGTTTACAATAATTAAAAAAGAGCTGAAATGAAGAAATTCTAAGACTGATGGCTGAAAAATAAAATTCAAAAAAATAAATTTTCTTAACCCGTGGAATCGTAGAAAAAAAAATCCCGCCAAGGTACCAGAGCCGATATATCGGCTCTACTTTGGACGTTGTTTACAGAAAGCTCAAGGTAGTTGAAGCTCCAATTACTTTTGCAATAGGAAGCTGAAAAGTTATATTTTTGCATCAATCATTTCAAATTCTAGAATTTAGATTTTTAGTTCTAGAAAATATAGTTGGAAAACCAAGGTGTAGCATATCACGTGATACGTGCTCATCGTAGTCTTCACAAATTTTATTTTTATGGGTACCAACGCACAATTATCTGCCCTACGTCACACTTTAATCCGATTAGATCTTTATATCATCAATCAAAAGTTATTTGAAAAAAAAAATCACAAATTTCAATGAAAAATGGCTAATTTTCCAAATAAAAGCAGATTAATAAACGTTTTATATTATTTTAATTTTTTTTTTAGAGTAATCAGTTACACGTGTGGACACATTTTTTAATAAATTAATTTTTCATTGAATATTTATTTGAATATTTTGAATTTCACTTCTGAAAAAAAAATATCTGTCCAAACGTACGAATAAATTTTACTGTTAGTGTTTTGTATGCACAAAACACTTTACTAAAAACTGGCTTACTCTCACATTTGTATTTTGATGATCTAGTTTTCGAAATAATTTTTCTAGAAGTAAAACTTCGGCGGAAATTCAAAAAAATCAATCCCCGTAATATTCGAACCAAATATTTCAAAAAATGAGTATTTTTTTCGCGAATCACCGCCAAATTATTTATAAGTTACGGAAGAAACAATTCTGTGAAAGTTTTTTGCTCTTTTTAGAAGGTTTTAGGTAGGCTTGAGCAGATTATCGGCTCTATGATTCCAAGGGGTTAAGATTTTTCATAATGACAAATTATTTCTTCGATGATGAGTTCTTATTCTCCCTAACCGGAAGTTGTTTGTATGCCATATTATAAATTTTGATGTTTAAGAATTCTCCATTGAAATTGAACGATATAACATATTATGCCAGGTACTGTGTGTAATATAAACTTTTTTTAGGGAATCGCAAATAACAGTTCAAACCGAGAATTACCGGTTAAGGGGTGGTAAAGGCGACCTTTTTGGCATATTTGACTTTGAGTCAAGAGTTGTTGAGGACTGAGGAGGGAAGATTAAAAGGCCAAACTAAAAAAATATTACAGTGGGTCAATTACTTTCAATTCAACCTGAGAATTTTTCAGTTTTTTCGATCATCACCAGATGAGCTAGAGAGGAATTAATGGCAAAACGCAATTTCTTATCTCCTCCCTGGTTTTTCATGATTTTTTCCCATAAATCTCTGCTCCGTTATCAAATTTCATTTAGAAAAATTATTTTGGCCTGAGCTTTTTGGTTGGGGGTAAAATGTCTAAAACTAAAATTTCTAAAGATTAAAATGTCTAAAAATTAAAATTTTGAAGGAAGAAAAATACGTTAAATTTTAGTTTAGACGAATTTTAGTTTCAGACATTTCACTC
>SCLH01001182.1:0-19594 GCA_004367855.1 Oikopleura vanhoeffeni | reverse complement strand
ACCACCGAGTAACGAAAAAAGTGAAATTTAAATTTTCCTCAAATTCGCAGCATCAATTAAGGTACTATCGAATTAAACAGGTGCCAGGCTGCACGACTAGTCATCACCCACAGAGTTTTCCTTTCAAAAGTTTATGTATTGTTAACACACTCAAATCTGCCCGATGTACCGCGCTCTTTAGTGCCTCGAAAAAAAAACAGTGCAAATGGAAAGCTCCGGATATACGTAGTAAATGCATTGCAGTTATTTGAAAGTTAAACTGTTATACCGGAAATTAACCGGTAACATAAAAAAAAATCGGTTCTTAGTCCGCACGATCGAAGCCAATTTTTTGGCATTTAGTAAAATTTTGTGCCGATGTTTTTGTAATTTAAAAACCCCAAGGGAGTTTACTCACACTTTTTACATCTTTTTAGTCAGAGGATATATGGACCGGAAAATATACCTACCTAGGTTTATCAAGAGAAAATGTTTGTAACGTGACAACTCAACATTTTAGGGGTGTCAAATTACAGAAAAAATTGAAGAAAAAGTTGTACTTATTGCCAGAAAATCGGTTTCGAAAGATGTGACGTTTTTATTATTTTTATCATTCAATTTCTGGCTTTAGCCAATCTTTTTAAGACACAAAATTACTAGCGCGTTACATGTCGAAATTTCGGACCTACCGACTTAATTTTGTTCGAATCAGCTAATTTTTGGGCTGTGAATTTATTTCAACCTATTAAAGGATTAAAATTCCTGTTTTAAGGGGGTAGTGTCCGCAAAAAAAGGTGGCCTGAAAATCTGATATAGTACTAAACCACCCCCAAAAAAAACGATTGATGATGGTCTCGTCGCTTTTCAATCATGGTTCTCCCACAAAGGGGCGGCAAAAGTCGAAACCCCGGAGGTACCTCTTTTCTCCTATAATTACATATCCGATTCAACTTCATTCGTGTGTCAACATTGAGCGATTCTCAAATAGAGCAAAAATATTGTGGTGGTTTTTCTGTTCCTGACTATTTATAAAAATACAGTAGACTAACCTTAGAAAAGTAAGGTATTTTGGCCCGTTGGGTACCATTAATTCAAAAAACCGCTTATCAGCATTTGTTTTAATATGCTCATTCGATTTCTATACAATTGCGAACAATAAATTGTGCGACAAGATTTTTCATTCATGTCATCAAAAATTAATAACATGTATAAAATAATGCTTAAAAATCTTGATTGTCAAAATATGAAGGGTTTTTGATGGACAGAAATTTGTTTGAACTGATGAATTAAGAGATGTATCCGACAGTTAGCTGTGGCGTGCGAGTTGAGTGAGGAGGATCGACGGTGTGTGTATGAGCGATGAGTTGTGATGGAGCGCGAAGAGTTGCGGAGAGAGTGCGATTTTCAAATAATGGTACCAAACCTGGCCAAAATTACCAGCGTGTCGAAGGTGTCGTAGCTTATTTTAGTAGTCAGAGCGAAAAAACACGCGACGAAATGTTGCGCAGTTGTGAGTAGTCGCGCGTCGAGTGTGGAGAGATGTGAATGAAGGTGATGGATATTTAATTAAGGAGGAAAAATTGTACCTGCGCGTTCGACTGTTGCCCCGGCCCTCTGTTGTGGGAGAACGATGATTTAAAGCGACGAGACCATTCACCAATCGTTTTTTTGGGGGTGGTTTTAGTACGTATATCAGATTTGTCAGGCGCAACTTTTTTTGCGGATACTCCCCCTTAAAAACAAATAATTAAAGAATCTGTTTTACATATTAAAAAACGGTAAGGGGCTCAACTAAACTTGGTAAAAATTTTTTCGAAATTCAGACCTCAGCCTACCAGACTTAAACCTTGTGACCACAGAGCCACAATTGTGGCTCGAGCGATGTAGCGTGTAAATGTAGTCGCAAGAGAGAGCGAGAACTGATAGAGTCGTTTGTTTGCAAAACAGAAATTGTGATTTCGGTTCCAAAAAATAATTGAATTTTTTTTTCTAATTTGTGTGCGCGAGTATACGTGAGTGGTGTGTGAGATTGAGTGATGAGTGTGTTCGCGTGTGAGTGTTCAGCTCGCGGAAGAATTATTCGAAACAGACATTTAAAATACAGGAGTGAGGTGTTAGGTGCGAGGTGTAATGTTGCGTGCATGCATAACAGTTTTTTTTAAAATAAAAAATGTCAAGTGGTACTGCATTACCATAATTACTCAAAACAAAAAAACGTGTAATATCTGCTTTGTATAGAGACAAAATAAACATATTTTTTATCAAAAATCATGATTTCCATCAAATTGGTTAACGTGGATTTATAATTGACTTTTGATTTAATGAGATATAATTTATTTATAAAAACTTATATCATATAATACAAAGCGGACGATAAATGGTGCTGACGTGGCCAGATACTTGTGCATCGTTTTTCGACCAAAAATGGCAACTGTTGAAAGACAACTGATAGCCGTGTATACGTGATAGGGTATACCTTGCTTTTCTCACTATATTGCTTCGCGAACAGAAAATAAAATTCTAAGATATGAAAATGCGATGATGAAAAATAGTACGCGTGCGACTTCCTTATGCAGAAAAATGAAATGTTCCAAATGCGTCAAGGCGTGCGTGTGAACACGTTCCAAATGAGTGTAGAGGCCACAATTGTGGCTCGGTGCCTTGGCGTGAGTTGTGTGTAGTAGATTGCCTACAAAGGGTTAATAGTTTTTTATAAGACGCGACCGATTTTGACTTATATTACCACTTTTTATTATCCAAAAATCTTAAGGAAACTTAATTTTATGGAATTTTATATTTTCATTCAGCCTTAGAAATTTTTAGTTTACGATATTACTTATCGATCCATATTGAGAGTCATTTGGAAAATCTCGATTTTCGAAAAGTTAAAAAAAAATGCCTAGAGGGCTTTTTAGTATTCCAGTTGAATGCCAAAAAACCGTTTAGTGATATCTCATACGGTTCGTCTGTGGTGAAAAGTCAGTCTGTTGCGTGTAAAAAAATTACCTTAATTATGTCAGAATTAGCTAATTTTTTGTCAGTGACCTTATTTTTAAAAATAGGTTAATGATAAAAATTCTAGTTTTGAAATTAAATGCTTATTACTTGTTTTAGCTTCCCAATCATTACCTAAATTGAAAAGAATTTTCACCAGTTCCAAACCCAGACGATTTCATGGCGGACGCTAAACCCCCAAAAAGATTCGCTTTTGGTTTCTCCGCAACCTTCTCCTCCTTTTGAACTGCAGCCTCAATAACTTCTGGTGCCTTTGCAAATATGGAAGCCAAATTTGTAGGTTTTTGAATTTCGAGTGAGACCGTTTTGGTAACAATTACCGGCTCCGCAACTGGTGGTGACAAGGGTGTACCGGTTTTGCCTGATTCGAAAGCAGCTTCAAAATCAGCGGCGATTTCAGGGGTTTTGAACCGAACACAGAATTTGTGGTAAGCAGTGGGGTCGTCTTCTTCTTGAGAGCAATCCTACAATTACATTTTTAAAAAATATTTGAAAACAAGTGTCCATACTATGGACTCCATAGAAAATTTTAAGGAAAAATATTTTCAGAAAAAATTCAAAAAATATTGATAGCTGAAAATCAAGAGCCAGATAAAAAAGTTGTAAATAATAGAATTTTCGCAAAAAAAAATGAAAATTTTAAATCTGGAATTTTTAAAGAAATTTATTATAAATTATTATTACCGTAGACTCAGTGGAAATAGGTCTGAGAAAGATAGAGAGAGAGATGACCGCCTACGCATGGACCTATCTAGATTGAGCTACATGTATAACGTCGCCTATATGTTTGTTCCACGACTATCCACTATCTGGGCCTACGCAATGCTATTATTTAACGTCATCCGCCTACGTCTTGCGGGCGTGTAATGACACCTTTTTTCTCCCATTGGTCGTTTAACCTACGACGATCTCTTCGATTGAAATCCAAAACACATTTTCCGTATTGTAATACAAATATAATTAGTATGTAATAACATAAAAAAATCAGGAAAATTCTTAATCGACATTATTATTCGAATTTTTATGGTATTTCACAAGTGTGCAATTGCAGTTGCAATTTTTTATACAAAATTATTACCATTGCAATCCAAATTCTGGTATTATCTTTGTTGTCCATTCGGGTTAAATTCATTTCTGGTTGAATAAGATGATTTGCACAAATTTTCATAACTTGTTCTCTTCTCATCAAAACTCTGGCCTTCTTCGTCTCCTTATGGCTCAAAATCTTAATATCTCCAAGTCCTCTTTCTTTCCATTCGCCATCGTATCGGTAAAGCTAAAGTTATTTTTTAAGAGCAAATATTTATATTTCAAAGGTTTTCGAGTAGAAAGATCACGATTTTTGCTCAACAACAGACGGTTACATTTTTACCAAATTTTTCTGCTAGTAGTTTACTGTATATAGAATGTTTTTAATAACATTTTATTTCTGCGTCAAAAAATTACGCCAGCTTGAAAAAATATGTCGAATGTGTTACAATTAATTGCTAAAGCTTTTTACATTTCGTTGATCAGGTTTATCACAACCGTTTGTTCTAAGGCATCTTCAGGTATTAAAATTATTGAGATTTTGCCACATTGTCCTTTGGGCTATATTTTCCTTATTTTTAAAAACGAAATTTTAAAACATTTTTCTTCAAACTACTTTTTTGATGCAAATAGTAAATGCTATTGTAATTAAAAAAAATTGGCTAAAAAGCTTCTTCTAACAATTATTTAAAAATTTCATCCTGTTGGTTTTAGGCACTCATTACAATAGAAAACATCAATTTCTCATACAAAAAAATTCTAGTGAACCAATTTTTTGTAGAAAGTTTCACTGCATTTGTTATGTTGCCTAACACCTGATGACTACTTTTTATCTATATGGAAAAAATGATCATTTCATCTGAAACTAGCTGTTTTCCTGCTTAAAAGCACGTTTTGTTTCTAAACGTTCAGTTGAAAATATACCGACGATGTTAATAAAAGGGAAACGTTTATAATAATTTGATTTTATAAATATCCATTATGAATCATAATTAGGGAGCGAACCGGGCCAAAATATAACTTTTGAATGAACATTTTTTTGCCGGTATTTTTGAAAATACCGGGTTTAAATTTAAATTGACAGTTTCATATAGTGCAAAGGTCCGCGAAGCTAAGCCACTATGTTAGTCGTGATCTATGGATAATTTTACACTACTATGCCAAACATCGTCACACGCTCGGGCACGCAGCTATAAATAGATATTTATAAAATCTGATAAATTATGATGCCAGGGTTTAAAAAAATTCTCATTCTTTGTATAGCAAAAAATTTCTTTTTACCCTGGGCATCATGATAAATATGCAAAACCAACAACATCCTTAAAAATTTATTATTTTTTTCAATTACCTTAGCCCGGTGAACAAATAACATGGATTCACTTTCTTCCCCAGATTTAACCTCGACTTCGTCTAACTGTACGACAGGTTCAAAGTGAACATCTGGTTCTTCTTCAGTGGCAGCGGCTTCTGGCTGAACTTGCGTTTTTGCAACTTCGGACTCGGGGTTAGGGTTGAATTTGAAGGCGATTGGTGCCACCGCTTAAAATACAAATTAACAGGACGAAATTGAAAACTCAGATTAAAATGGCGAGTTGGGAAAATAGAATAAAACTTGTTTTGCGCACTAAGTGGTCATATGACACAAAAGGAATAATTTTAAAATGTTACCCTGCTTGTGTTTGACCCCGAAAAAATTCTCCGAAAATTTTGAAGAATAGTACTGAAATAAGTCCTTTAGTGTGTATACAGTTCTCGAGAAACCGATAATCTAAGATTTGGCTGGTAATCACTGGAATTCCGGTACCCGGTCGGACAATGTGTTATAACACATATGCAAGGTATCAAACCCTTGACTCTCATATATTTTTGTAATTTTTCCGCAAATTAATGCATGTCCATGCTTACCCCCACCTGCACGAGCGTGTTTCAGAACACAGAGATATGTCCAGAAGCGGATTATTTGAGAAAAAACATTTCACGATAGCCTGTTCGTTTGATCGTATCGACTTTAGCACCAAACGAACCCGAAGTATGACTAAATGGTATTGGTGTATTATAATTAGGGTGCGCAGCGGGAACCCTACAGACTGAACTAAAACTGTTGATAAATGTTTATTTGCTATCGGGGGGGATATTTTTTCCGTTTTGGTCTCATCATTTTAATTTAAAACTTAGAATTTTGACCGCTGCGCACCCTAATTATAATTTATAATATTATTTATAAACCATTGTCAAATAATAAACCCGCTCTAGTGCTAATCAAAACTTTTCTCATTTTCAACACTTAGAAAAATTGAAGTGTGTTCAAAATTTTTGAATTTTATCGAAAAAAAACAGAATCTCGAGTCTAGATACTTCAGTTCTAAAACTATCTTACTTTTTGCGCTAGATGAACCATCAAAATTAAAATCGAATTTCCCACTTGGTTTTCCACCCGATGGTTGTGGTATCTTAGTCGGCGAAGGTTCTTTTTTGGCTACAAAATTGAATCCACCAGGATTAGCCGCTTCCTTAACCGGCTCAGCTACTGGTTCAGATTTCGCAACCGGTGCCGATTTACTGGTATTTGCCCCAACACCCTCGAGGAAAATTTTCTCGAAATCTTTTGCCTGTTCGGCTGTTTTGAACCGAATGGCAAATTGTTCTAGAATTATTTCGTCTTCATGACCTTCCTCAGGCGAGGTATCCATTGCATGCCAAATCCAGGCCGTGTCTTTTCCAGCCATTGCTGTTAATTTCATTGTGGCACCGATAAGATGATTACAGCATATTTTCATAACCTGAAATCATATTTATTTGCATACAAACAAAACAAAGAAAAAGGGCGGCGGTATCTTTCGCATAATTTTTTTTTGTAATTATAAAATTCAATATGGCATTGTTATAACAATTAGAATTTTTTTTTTAAATCTAAAATTGTTTTCTGCTGTCATGCAACTTTAAAATTAAAGAAAAAATTCGATGCAAAAGATACCTTCACCGAAAAGGGGGTATGGGTAGGGAGCGCACCGGTCCAATTTCTAAGTTTTAAACGGTCGAAATAAACGAAAAACGGGAAGAAAAATCTTAAGCAGAATTTAAAGGCAAGAATTATGAAAAATAAAAAAAATGAATTTTTTGCCGGAGAAGTTTATTTCTAAAATTGGTGCTTCATCCTTGATTTAAAATGAAATGCTTTTAATTTAGGTTCTAAGGTTAAGTAAAGGTTAAAATTATACCGTATGATATTTTTGCTGGAGGGGGTCTGAACTAAAAAAAGATACTTGTGTACTAGCTATATAGTGTAACTAATGGTGGCCACGCTAGCTAGTGGACACGATTGTAAATCGAAAAATCCCCAGTGGACTTACCCCAGGGTAGCTAGATAAGAATATCTATAGCGAAGATAAACATGCACGTGGACCAAGTATTTTCTAAGGTTAAAAAAGAGCAAAAAAATTACTTGGCATGCGCAGGTATTATCTTCGAGATGCGGCTTTCGGGTGTGGACAATATTCTTTCATACTCACCACACCTAAAAACAACCTAGCTAGAGCTTCAAGTTATCTGAGAAAGAGATCGGGATAGGTCTCATTTTGAGGGGTTGGCAACAAAACGGCAATAAATCATTACAATTTTAAAGCAGAATTATATTCTCAAATATCGTATAAGTGGGCGTAAAATTTCATGCCTGATCCATAATTTTTTTTCAAAATTTTTACGGCTGTTCTTACAAAAATTTTTTGTTTGTTTTCTGAATAGTTTTTCGGTGACGATAACCCCGGAAAGCAAATGAATTTCACGATTTTTCGAAAAAATGTAATTTCACTTTTAAATTGAAACATTTTTTTTTCAATTTTGATGCCATTTATTATTCAAATTTTACGGTAGTTGAAAAACTCACCGATGGCCCAGCTGAAATTTTTTCTCCGCACCAGGTATAAAACTAATAAACATTTAGTAAAATAAGCTATCAAACAACATTATTTACATAAATATAGTCTTTAAAAAGTATCTTTCGAATCGATTTTTTTATTTTTGAAAATTGAATTCATAAATATTTCGAAAATTTTTCAGTATTTACAACTTTGGTAGAGAAAATTGGAATTTTTTTAGGGTTTTTTTTCTGCAATTTAACAAGTGTTAAATTGCAGAAAAAAAAACCCTAAAAAAATTCCAATTTTTAATGTATTCTTTAAAAAGAGATTTCATAAAATTTATGGAAGATTAAAAAAAATTTTCCGTTTTTATGCAATTTGAAAAATAGTCGGTGAAGGTATCTGTCGTATAAATTTTTTACAAATTGGGTTAAAGTAGAAAATGTTTGATAATTATTTTAGCTTCAGTTCTTCGTGAAATTTAAAATAATTTTTTTTTTGAGATTTTATATGAAAAATGCATATGCATCATATTATACCTACTATGATTCATATATAAATTTTTACAATTAAAAATCGATGCGAAAGATAAAGTTTCACAATTTTTAATTACCTGCTCTCGTCTCATCAAGACTCGATATTTTCCACTGACTGCATTTTTAAGAATTTTAATATCACCCAAGCCTCTTTCTTTCCATTCACTGGTAGCCCATCTGTAAAGTTTTCCACGTGAACAAAATTTGACTTCTTCATCTTCCTCTCCCGTTTTAACCTCGATCAAATCTGGTAATGCAATTACCGGTTCAAAATGTGGACCGGTATCTACATCTTCCTCTTCATTTTTTTCGTCTTCTTCCAATTTCGCATTTTCGACGTCGGCGTCATGAGGTGATTTGAAGACGAATTTATGATCGGATTGACGGGCTGGCGTACTTGAGAAAAAACCAGAAGATGCTGGTTTTTCTTCCGGTTTTGGTTCGTTTTTCGGTTTAAAAACAAACATTGGTTGACCCTGGTTTTCGGGCTTTTTCTCGGGGAGAAAAGAGACCGGTTTCGGAATCTGTGAAGGTTTTTGCGGTGGGCTCTTTTGTTGGGCGAGATTCACAGTTGGGGCGAGGTTTACTGGTGCGATTTGAACCGGCTGAGTCACCGGTTCTGCAGGAATTCCATTTGGCGCAGCTGGAAAACTTGGACGGACAAGGTTTGGCCCAGCCGAGGCCATTGGGACAGGATTGTGTGCCATCATGGGGCGAGGTGGGCCGGTCATCATTGGCTGTCTTAAAATTTTGTTATAAAACTTCGATATTTGTTGGAAGAGAAATTTCACAAAAATTGTTCATCCAAATATTGAACAAGAAAAAAATATTCTAACGCGCTCCAGCGAATTTTTTCACCTTTTGGTCCAAAATGCTCTTATTGTCACGACTGAAATATTATTGAATTTGCGCTAGGTTTCAACACTATTTCAAATTCCCCGCAAAATTATTTTTGATGATTTTTTTTGTTTTCAAATTCTGTCTTCATTGTTTTTAAAAACAAAAACTGGAATTAAAAACTCTTTTTTAATACTTGAAAATTTCACCAATCTAAGTGTCACTGCATAACCGATTTTCACCGAAATTTCTGACAGTTTTTACTCGAGAAAATCATGTTTTCCGGTTAAGAATGGAAATCGTCAATTAACCATGCAGCCACATTTGGTATTAAAGTGAAATTTTCAAAGAGGTCGTGTGCCAGTTTCGAGCTAAGGCTCAACAAAAAACGTCTAAAATTCGATTCTAGAAGTTTTTGCACATTCAAATTTAAATGTTCTCAAAGCTGGTTCTTCAAAAATACCTGATCATTCCAGCTGGCATTCCATTGCCATGCATCATTCTAGGGTCTGGGTGTGCAGCCATTGGAGGCGGAATTTGGTGCATCATTTGTGGGTGGGCCATTTGTTGTCCCATGTGCGGGGGCGGGGCGACGATCATTGAGAATAATTGCGTCAGTTGGCGAATACTGTCGGAATTACTTCGCACTGCACACTGGAGCTTTTCTTGCCCGTCAATCATTTTTTGAACAGATTCGGCTAATTGATCGTAGTTTGCTTGGATCACTCGGATTGGAGTCGTCTAAAAACATCTTTAAAGTTAAATTTTCAGCCAAGGTTTCTTTTGAGATACACCACATTTTCTGGTTAGAAAGTTCGGAACTGGTACATACGTTTTTTTCAAAATTTTCGGCATAATTTGTCGCTCAAATTTTCAGAAAGATCGTATGTAATAGTTCCGAGCTGTCTTACTGATGTAAGGTATCTAGAACAAACCAGACCCAAAAAAAGATCGCATTTACCAATTCAGCAATATTTCGCTCACAAATTTGAGGCATCTAAAAAACGAGTCATAAATGGGAAAAAAACTAATCTTCATAAAATTTTGCAAAATTATATAAATCTAGCTTATTCGGGCCCACTCTCAATAAATTCTGATTTTTTTTATAAGATGTGAATTTTTTTCTTGTTAAAATTTGTATTGGATTTTTTGGTTCAAAAAATTTACTTTTAACACGAAAATTTTTTGACAAAAATCGGACGATAGCGCCCGATTATTGGGCAATAAAAACAATTTAAGGGAGATTGCCTTTTTTATCTCAATTTCGTAGAATTTATCGACTTTATCATACATGAATCATGTTATATGATGCACATGCAAGACGAAATTGTAATTCTATTCTTAAAAATTATATTTTTTGCGTTTTAATCATGTTTCCGATTTTTTGTTAAAATTGCTGTCTCAAAATTTACTATTAGACTATATCCTAACTATTAGACTCAAAAGATAATCTCACTATATTGCATATGCATTTTTCTCAATATATTTTCTACCTTAGGTTTCATTGCAGTTCCATTAGGAGTACTGTAAATAGAAGCATTGTGTGTTGTGACATTCAAACTTTTTTCCTGCAAGATACTTCCATTGATTTCAGCTTGTTCTACTTCAGCATGAATGGTGCTGCATTCGAGAACCAAATCTTTTAATTCAATTTCCAACTCGTCAAGGGCGACGGATTGCGTGTTATCTGGATTCAGAGTTCGAGCCTTTGTTGCCAGCTCGAGAGCTAAAAATAATAAATTTTTTCAATCCTTTTTAAATTTAGAGCCGTAATATTACTTTACCATTGGGGTTCCGCTGCAGGGCCGTTTTTCGATTTAAATTTTTTACCGGTAATTTACCAAAAATTATCAATGTCTCGAAAAACAAATAAAAAATTACTAGTGAAACTGGAAATCGAAAAAACAGCTGGGCAGTGGCATCTAACTTACAAATTTACATAATGGCCCAAAAATCCAAATAGATCATATTTACCAGTTGCGGACTATCTCACCGATTTGAGGGTCCTGAAAAAGCATGACCATAGTTTTATATTTTTTATAATGTGCTTATTTTGATATAACTTTTAAATCATGATTCGAAACAAATAATTTCACATTTATGTTTTTTTTTGCAACTCGTAAAATTTCAAACTCAATGTGACACCCAAACTGTTATAACGGCATAGTTCATCTTAAAAAATTTGGTCTCTTGAAAACGGCTCTTGAGTTGACTAATATTTTTCTATTTTCAAAAAATAAATCTGACTCCTATGAGGAGTCATATTACACGATTTCGCAGTCTTTTAATTGCGTCAGCGTACAACGATTTTTTTTATTTTAAAGCATTTACAAGCACAAAATAACAATCTTCAATTTTAGCGCGTTAAAAAATAAATAAGAAAGATAATTTTACTCCGCCTTAAAATATTAAAATTACCTTTTTCAAATTGTTTTGAAACAATTCCATCCTCTGGTGTAGAATCAAGTCCATTAATTTTTAAAATGTCAATCGCTTCTAATAAAGATTGAACCGTCGAAGCAGTTTCATAAAATTGAACCGCTTCTGTAACATTTCCTTCGGAGCCATTTTTAGCCCCCATGGCTCTCGCCAGGTTAGAAAGATGTAAATTTGCCGATTTTTCAGTGATATTTGAGCTACTTTTCCCCAATAATGTCAAAACTGTATCGTTTAGGAAACTTTTGCCTCTAGCTGCTGATTTTAGCTGTGTTTCTACAGATTGTAAATATTTGAGGGCTTCTGGGATTCGACCAGTGTTACTGAAGTATGAACCAATTTCAGCAACAATTTCTACAGGAGGTGCGATGCCGTTTAGTCGAATGCAATTTTGACCGTTTTTGACTGCCTTTCTCAGGGTAGCTAAATTTGTCTTCATCGCTTCTGAATTTTTTTGGATTATTAATAAAAGTTGATTATTATTTCGAATTATTTTCGAAAAAAAAATTTGGGTCTTATTTTGGAAAAATATTTATAAAAAAACAATTTCCAAAAAAATTTCCGGGTCATATTTTCCTAAAATAATAAAAAAAAATCAATAAATTTCGAATATAAGACGCTACATATTTGGTTATCTGTATTTACTTCAGTTACTCAAGTTATTTCTGATCGTCAAAATATCCAAATTTCCAAAATTAATCAATTTTTGGTGAAAATGGCAAGAAATGTTTGGAAAAATCCAACCTTTCCAAAATTGAGATTTTCAAAATGGCTTAAAAACGCAAAATTCAGATAAATTAAGTCTAGTGGACCATTTAAACCTCTAGGGTGATTATTATTTTAGTCAACGATTTTAATCCGTCGTAGCTGGCGAAAACCGTGATCAAACCCGATTGTTTTATATCGATCATTATCCTGGGTAACTTTAAAAACTTATTCCTCTATTCTTTTTAACGGGCAATAAGTTTTTAAAGTACCCATGCATAATGATCATTATAGTTAACCATTTTTTTAGATCCAGTTTGAACAAATTTTGTGAGCAAAACAATACCCCCGCCCTATTTTGATTTTCGCAATGTACCTGAATTATGCAACAAAACTGCCGCTTCCCAAAACGCTCTTTGGTCCTCTCTGGGACAAATATCGCATCCAGCTGGTAAATTCGCCAAAATTGAGTAATCAACATTTTCAACTGTAGCAATTATAAACGCTTCCAGATCAGTTCTAGTTAATTGATTTTCAGAATTTGTGTTTATCGGAGATTCTATCAGATTTCCGAATCGGTTTTTCACAACTGTGGGTAAAATCGAATCTGCAAGTCTGGTAGACTTTAATATCCAGATTAACTCGCCGAGACTGGATCCAGATTTGATTATAGCATCTTTAATGTCCAGTGTTTCGTACCCGTCAGATTCAACAGGGGTTAAAATAATTGGTAAATATTGAGCTCCAACCAGTACCTTATTTCCAAATCGAATTCGTTTTTCTACACCGGAAAGCTCGTCTTTGAGGCCCTTTCGTACATTTGGCACATCTGACATATTCAAGAACGCAAGGGTGATCGCCTTCTGTTGATTTAGAATTTGAACGAGTCGATCAGAGTCTGGTAGACTAGATAAAATAGACTCTGAGAGTTTGCCATTGGCTGGATTTAGGGATTGGAGGAGGATAATATTTCGGTCGTTTTCGATGAGACTTTTGCTGTTTGCCAAGAGGTAGAGGAGGAATTTCCCACCTTCAAATTTTAAACTACTATCAGTTGAATAGTTCAATAATAGTCCATCTAATTCTAACAAATCCTGAAAATTATATGTAATTTGAATTATTCAAGAAAACAAACGAAAAGATTCGAAATTGTTAACACTCAAGTCCAAACAATATATCTATGAATTTCTATAGTAATCATGGGTTTTGAGTGATGCTATTAAATAACTTCAACCTACGCAAGAGTATTCACCGCTCAGAACACCTTCCACGATTAGTATAGTACAGTATAAAATCAGACTGAAAAATTGGATATGTTTTCTAGAACTGGCCTTCAATGATTATCCAGAAATTATTGACGTCTAGTTCTAGAGCACCTATTCAAATTTTTTAGTCTCGGTTTGATTTTTTCTGTTAATTTAAATACAAACCTTGCTAGAAATTTTAGATATAATACCGTTTATAATGAAACCTATTTTTATTGAAATGCATATTTTGATAAATCGTTATTTTGGCGAAAAAATTTCTTAAATTGGTTTGAACCTACATGTACCTATAAATATGTAGTGTGTGTCTAAGACAGGGGTCGGCATGCCGTGGCACCGCTGGTCTAAGAGGACAAAACGACAGTTCAAAAACTTAAAAAACGTTGCAAAATTTGATAAATGCATATGTATAGGTTTTGCTCTATTTCTTGTCGTTTTCTCCTCTTGATTGCAGAAAAAAAACGTGAAATTAAATTACAAAAAAATCTGCAGTATACGCTATAGCGCGCTACAGTATTAAAAACTTTATGAAATTTTTCTTGCCAAAATTTCTAGAATTTCTAACAAGGCGTGTTTACATTGAATATACAGATATTACCATACCGAGACTATAAAACATAACAAACTATCTTTTGACGTCAAAATTATGAGATAATTTGTCAAATTATATTTTTAAATAATAGTAACCTTTTCTGTAAGGCTATTCTTGTGAAGTTTTAAATCGCATAAAAACATTTGTTTGACCAGTTTTTCTGTTTCATTTTCGGCGCTATTTTTTGTTGCTTCTAGCCATTCAATCGAATGCAATAAAACCGATTTTCCAATCTGTGAGCTTTCAATTTCTGTCACTGATTTTTTCACTTTTTCTGGTTGTTTCAGCCAGACGCTGTAATAGTTTATCAGGTCCAAGTATAGGCCGGCGACCCGAGGAGATATTTTAATTTGATTTTGAATAACACCTAAAAATTATTTATTTTGAATAAGGAGATGGAAAAACGTTTCCGAGATTATTCGACTCGATATCATATATGTATGTATATGTAGGGTGCGCAGCGGGAACCCTACAGACTGAACTAAACGCGTTGATGAAACTTTTTTTTGCGTTCCTGAGGTTATATGAGTCATATATAGGGTGCGCAGCGGTCAAATTCTAATTTTTAAATTAAAATAATGAGACCAAAACGGAAAAAAATATCTGGACAGAAAACTACGAAGAAATTAAATGAAATATTTTTTTATAGTTTTTTTGGCATTTTGGCCAGGGAAAATGACGGTCAAAATATTAAATCGGCATTTGCAATTTTTCCGCAGTCTTCCGCATGGTTCTCACTATGCGCACTTGAAAGCTTTGTGAATTCTGCATAAAATGAAAAAATAAAGTTAAGTATTCATAAGTATTGGCCAAAATATTTTCAGCTTATAAAGTGTTCCGCCTACGCATTTTTTTGGTCAAAATGACGAAAATTTTATTTTTCAAAAAAAANTCAGAAAATAGCAAATTTTTATGTGAGTACGATACTTGCCAGAAGAAAACTAAAAAAATGAGCTGATTATGCTCAAAAACGAAATTAGTGCTGAAAATGAGGGTTTTTGAAACTCACTTTCTGACGACTAGATGGCCCAAAAAAATCTTTCTTTGCTCGGAATCGTCTTTTTCGGTGGCGATAACCCCCCGATAGCAAATAAATGTTTATCAGGAGTTTTAGTTCAGTCTGTAGGTATCCCGCTGCGCACCCTAGTCATATAAAACGTATACGATAAAGAACTCGGAAACGACTACAAAGAACTTTTATGTGTAAAAATACACAGAAAAGTCCTCAAAAATAATCTCCAAACAAAATTTTTTGAAAAGTACAAAAAAGTGTGTTTGAAGTCATATCTATTACGGCACTTGCTGGGGCTTTTATGCCAGTTTTCAGCCAACATTTGTATTTAATTAATGGTTCGAATCAGACCATTCTTTCCATTTTTTTAACAAAAACTGATAATTAAACAATTTCAGTAATCTCAAAAAAAAATTAAAAAATGGTCCGATTCGGACCATTTTTAATTTTATTATTCACTAGATATTTGTGGTCAGTTTGAGCTATCTAAAAACGTAATCGGATGAGTCGTTTTCAAAAGCCAAATTATATAAAAATATTGGCTTCAAAAGTGGCACAAAAGCCCCAGCAAGTGCCGTAATAGATATCACTGTATAATATTCTGGTTTGCCCAGCAAAAATGATCTACAGATTTCACATGAAAAATTTACTTTTATACATTTCTAAGGGTGACGTTTTGTCCATATACGCACCTTCTTCTCGAAAATAGCCAAAAAATCTCAAAAATTTCTGTCGTTTTGTCCGCATATACACAAGCCTTATAGACACATTTGACAGTAATATAAAAATTTAATGACGGAATAAGTAAAATATTGCGAATTTATGGAATTTTAAAATTAAAAAAAAAATTTGTCGCAAAAAATTCCGCCTCTTATTTTTTTTGACCTTTTTTTAATTTTAAACTTCAAAAATTTGTTCTATTCTCTACAAATTCACTTTTTGGGAAATTATCAGTATTTTTTTCTCATTAAAACGATAAATATTTCAATGTAAATTTACCTTCGATATCTTTTATACTATTCTTATCACCGGCAGTTGCTTTGGCTTCTGTGAATTCTTTTCTGATTTGATAAAGTTCTAAACTTCCCTGATTAATTTGCTCTGCCTTGCGTAACCAGATGGCTGCACTTTCTAAATTTTTGGTTTCGGTAACTCTCACCAACAGGGTCGCTACTTTTAAGGCTAGACTTGGCTGGCGTGGGCGGGCTTCCAAAGATCGCTAAAACATGATATTTGAGTTTAGATCATTTGGGTTATACAGTGGTCAAAACTTATTTTTAATAAACTATAATTAATAGTCTACAAGGGTAATTAATATTGTTTTCACAATTTTTTCAACTCATCGTAAAAAGTTAACATTTTTAGGTAACCCCAATTTTTGTCTTCATGCTATTTGAGAAGGAAAAAAGATCATTGGAAACGGATTTTTACGTCCAAAGGATAAATACATGCAATACGGTGCGCTCTCAGTGGTCAAATAACAGATTTTCCAATATTTTTTTACAAGTGAAAAGGAGAAAAAAAATCGGACAACAAGTCCCAAATATCATATTTGAAATATGTTATCAAAGATTTATACATAAAATGTACACATGCGGTTTGCTCAAAGCTGGCATTTTCTGGGTTTAAAGTCCAATTACCAGCGCATTTTTGAAATAAGTTAATAAATATTTTAAGTTATTTCTAGTTATACTTTCGCTTTTTGTTCCTTCTTTTGCCAAAAAATTGGAAGTCATTTATTATATATCAATAATAAAAATTAATCTTGGAAAAAAAGCATATTTATCTTTAGACATTTTTTGCTCTTCGGGCTAAAACTTCTGACACACAGGCGTTTCATAAAATGTTGCTATTTTGTCCTTAAGTGTTGCCTGAAAAATAATGATGAGGCGTGGTTTTTTTCAGCGCAACCCAAAAGGAAATATCAATCGGCGTTTTTTGCTAGAAGATTCACCTTAAAATTTTCGAAAAAAATGGCATATTGTTTATTTTGTTCATATTTTCCTTATTAAGTTACAAGCTAAAATTAAAAATATTTTGGCCATGTTGTCTTTATAGACACTACAGTATCGTAATCCGTTCTACAGTCGCACGAAGAAAAAGGGTTGGCTGACCTAGGTAAAAAAATACCTTTAGGTTAAATACTTAAAGGTTAATACCAAAAATTAACCCCAGTTCATCTTTGCGGTTTAACACTCAATACAGCAACACTTACTTTGAAGAAATCAAGAGCTTTTGTAAATTCTTTCTTTCCAAAATAGCATTCTCCCAATATGGAAAATGCCTCGGCATCTCGTGGTCGTAATTTCATAAATTTTTCTAGCCATTCAATTCCATCATCATAACATCCTAAAATTTAATGTCCACAAAAATTCATGAAAAATTAACATCTCAATAATTTAGGGTGTCGTCATCGCTTATCGAAGCTCACACATAAAATATTATTGGTTTTATTTTAATGATTATTTTCTAAAAATATAGCCATGTTGTTCTTATTTTTCAAATATATTTAAGGGGGTACTCAACGGTTTTTTAATTCAGTCGTTTTTTGAGAAAAACTGAGCTACAAATTTTCCTAAAATATATGAAATTACAGTTTTTCATTATTCTAAACAGTCCGATCGAAATTTTCGCTAATATCCGATAACTGTCAACTAGTGAAGATCATTGTTATTCTTACAAAGTGTAATTCAATTTCCATTAAAGCCGTTTCCGAATAAAAGACATTGCAATCAAAAATCAGTGTATTAGAACTCTCCTCCCACTGGCTTCTGTGTGCTGAAAAAAACTCTGTTTTTACTTTTGGTCGAAAGCAAAAGGATAGATCTTCCTTTTTAGGCTTTTCAGAATTTCTATCACTTGTTTCTTTTGTTCTGAGCCCAATCTAAAATGTTCAGAAACCGTTGAGTGACCCCCTTAAGTAAAAATAGCGAAGCCATTAATCATAATAAAAAATTATTTTTCGTCCTCAAATGTCTGCATCTTAGGCTTAAAAAGCATAATGAGATCGCATTTTTTTTGAAAAAGCAGGTGTTGTAAAAACTAAAAATATAAAATAGAAAAACCTTCTTGCTCTCACCTTACAATTTTCCGAAAAATGGGATATTGGGGTCAAAATTTAAAAATTTGTTGTTGGCCAAATTGTCCTCTAAGACAGTAGAATAAATGCTCTTTTTATTCTTATATCATGGTCATAAAATACAGCTGAGTCTTTTCGAAAATCTCCTCTTTTTTACCCAGGCGGGGCTAGACAGTCAAATTCTATAGCCAAACAGTTAGCAATTTCGCTGTCTACCCGTCTGGGTAAAAAAGAGGAGATTTCGCAAAAGACTCACGCTGTAACATTACAGCTGGGTGAGACCAATGGGCAACAGTGATACCAATGGGCAACCACTTTTCGCAGATTTTGATTTTTTCAGAACCTAATGAGACCAATGGGGCAACACTCTGAACATTTTTTAATTTCTAATTGGCAATAATTTCGGATTTACCCCATAATTTGAGTATAATTTAAAATAAATTAATATATATTTGTGAATTTCACAATATATTGTTTAAATTTATAATTGAACCAAACTATTCGAAAAACTGTTTAAATTTCAAGAAAATACAGCTATCAAATTGAATAAAAATTGACTAGGTGAAGACCAAATGGCAACACCCTTCGTGTTGAGACCAATGGGCAATCAGTGAGATGCAATGGGCACACTTTTTCGAAAAAGCTTGGTGTGTTGCCCATTGGTCTCACCCACTGTATATCGCTTTTAATTATTTTATGACTTTACTACCCCCTTAATAAAATTTATTAATTTTTACCTATTTTTATATACATATTTGCAAATAACACTCCTCTACTTGCGGGATTAGAGCCGGATCGGGATAACTGCCCAACTTTATAATCCACATCTTCCTTTTCCATCTTTCTTAATTATACAAATATTTTATTCCGAAAGTTTAATAAGAACTCAATTGCTTATAGAGGGAACAGATTTGTGTTATACTGTGGTATTCGTCTAAGAGGACAGAAAATTTTTTGTCGTTTTGTCCATCTGAAAACATGTCATTTTGTCCATTTGATAAAAATTTCACTAAAATGTTCTAAAAAATCGGAAAATAGCGCTAGAGAGCTAAAAATACAAGCCAAATGTGCGCAATACTTAAGCGCAACTTTAAAAAAAATTGGGAGTAATTAGTCACCTGGTTAAAATTTTTTCAAAAGAAAGAGGATTTTCAAGAAAAAGTTGAAATTTTTTTTTTTAGAAATCTACTTTTAAACAAAAAAAATACCTAGGTAGCTTTTTTTTTAATGGGGCCCACCCTACTCAGTCATT
>SCLH01001181.1:296919-317082 GCA_004367855.1 Oikopleura vanhoeffeni | reverse complement strand
TCGGATCAACCAACACGAAAATTATAACCCTACCGGATTGTATCGGATCAACCGAAACAAAAATTTACTTTACAGTATCGGAAGAACAAATTGTTGAATATTCGATGTATTTTGGTTTCAAGAAAAACAGTTCTGGTTGCGACCAAATCAATCGTCACAATCGTACAAGGAATTTTTTGATCCAGCTAAATCTGTGGGACTACTAGTATTAATTGTGTAACATAATCAAAGCATGACTCAATCTGAATAGCAAGCAAAATTGCAAAAAAAGTTTATAAAAAAACTTTAAATTGTAGAAAATTTCTAGAGAGGTAGGAAATTTTCGGTGCACTTTTTTGAGGCTTAAACAAAAAAATCACAATTTCAAAAAAAAGACATGCTTATTTATTTATCTACGTTACGATTTATTTATCATTCTCAAGATTATTAATTTAATCTTTGAATACGGACAATTTAAAAAACTGGTGGTATTTTATTCTTTAATGGTTATAAGTTTTTTTGAACACATATCGGCTATCTTTTCAACATTTTTTATCGATTATTAAATCTTTGCCGATAAAAGGTTTTAAAAATATAAAAAAAAAATTAATGTATTGATGTTCAGAAATTTACAGTACCGTTTTTTGTAAAAAAACAAACACAAAAATCACGGTTCAATAATTTAAAGCTCTTCCATGAAATCGGGTTGCAAATAGCTGTCGTTTATACATTAAGGATTCCTTAATAAGTAAATTATTTAGATAACTTTTGATTTTATAAATTTGGCTTGAAATTGTCGACTACAGTGGCTTATTCCGCTGTCGAATTTGTTTTTTGAGGAAACAAAGCAAACCAGTGTGTGATTATTCTCCAAGGCATCACGTAGGAATAAATTACCAGTTTTACCAGTCACTCCAAATAATGCAAGTTTATAAATGTGACGAGAAGTTGTCCGGGTTCTGATTTTGAATATGAAATAGAAGCCGATTTTTTTAAAGGCGACTTTAAGGCGTTGACTAATAGCGAGCTATGTTAACAAACACTGTCGTTTGTTATAATTTCGGCTCGAAATGAAAAAATTATAACATCCTGCAAGTTGATATCCCTGTGTAGCGGGCTGGATTATGAAAGCGCGCAAAACATAAAAATTTACAGTTACATTCTATGAGTTCCCTCGCTAGCAAAAGCTTTACATGCTGTATTATTTTAGTTTGAGTTATTCGTATTTTATTTTTCCCAATTGACCCCTTCAACTTGAATTCTTCAAGGATATTTTCAGAAGAAACGTTATTCGAGGTCACCAACTGTGCCCAAATTCCGGAGATGACAGGATTAATGTTTTCAGCAAATTCTCATTATACCATAGAAATTCGAAACGCGGAAATTAAACAGTGGATTATGTGGGGCATTACTTTTCAAAGCGACCTTTGTTTTAACGTATTTTTCTATATTTTAACTCATTGAATAATATATTCAAAATTTAACCAAATTTTGATCATCTGAATTATTGTCGAGGAGTCCATGAGGTTATTTTAACGGTTTTTATGTTTTGAAGCGGATCTCCCGAAAAAAAAATTGTGACTAGCAACATTTTACTTAAAAACTCAATAAAAAAAAATAATTTTCTGACCTTTTACTAAAGTATAACGTAAGAAAATTTGCATAATTCAAGTGATCTATATTTTCAAGAAAACTTTCAATTCATACAGATTGAATTTTCTAAACGACATTTTTAGAAGTAAAATTTATTTTGATCATTTTCTTTTCGATAAAAATATTTGTTAAAAATATTGGTTTCGTCACAGAAAACTTTTTTTGCAAAAATTTATTCAGTGTCGAAAATTAATTTGTTTAAAAATGTAACAGCATGTACTTTTGATTCTTGCGAAATGAAAACTTGCTGTCAATAAAATTCTCGGTTTATTTTCGAAACCTCGCCATCGACTTGTACTGAAATTTAATAAATTTTTTCTTCAAAAACGTTTTATTAGAAAAAATGTTGTTTAAATATATTTTCCCCTTATATGATCGATATAAAATAATAAACAATAACTTCATACTTATATTTGTATTATAATTTTCTCTGAATAAGGCTCAAAACCTTTCACATCCAATTTCCTGTGCATAGTTCTCAAAAGTTCGCTCATTTTTTCGCCTGTGTTTTCTTATAGTATAATTTTCTTCTTAAACTTTTGTGTGTGAAATGTTCTCGTCCAAACTCGTTTTGGTAAACTCAATTTTCGTCTATTTACTAAAATGTATATTAGCTCATAATATTTGATTTAATTAAAAAAAAAAGATTTTTCTCCTTGATTTTTGCTCAACATATCTCTACGGTGTAAATATTCATCACATCAATAGGAAACAAAAGATCAAAAGCAAACTTTGGTGGGACCTTGAACTACAGAATTCACAATTTTAATTTCACCTCACGTTCTCAGTTCTTCAAAAGTCGATCTTCGTATACTATGCATTAGGTACTTTATTAAATAACGATTTAATTACTCATCAAAAAACTTGATTCGTCATCAAAAATTGATTTTACTAATTTTTAAGTTATTATGTGTAAAAATAATTTAGCAAAGGTAGAATTAATTAGAGTAGGTAAATTATAGCGTTAAATTTTTAATCTAGTGGCGAAAATTACGATTTAACTTTCAGCCGCCCGTACCGTGCTGCAGACCCGGATCGACTTTAAACAGGTTTTTCGACCTTCATACGTAATAGGATCATCGTCGGCCAAGTAAACGATCAACTTTTCTGGCAAAATTTATTTGTGCGTTTTTTTTAGGAATTACAGTACGTATTTTTGCAAAAAAATTTCAGATTGCTCCAAAACATATGCAAGGCTGATTTATCACGGTATTGTCAAAAAACGATCACGTGACCGTATAAATGAGAAATAAGATATGCTTCGTGAAAATATAAAGATGGAGTGCAGGAAAATGTGGAGACCCACCAATGAGATGCCTCACCTATGTTTAGAGCCACATAGCACACTATTAGTGTCAGATGTGAATGCGTCGGCGAAGCAGATCTTATCCGAGTACTATGATTGAAGAGATTTGATCAACAAATTTACAAAACACGAAATTAGACTTGCTGGAAAATTTAAGATTAAATTTTTTGAAAAAAATTTCAGAGAAGACAAAATTAGATGCACTTATAATCATTATTAAAAAACGTTTTCAATCCATCGGCAAGATAATTGTCTGAAGTTCATCATCAAACGCTAAATATGGTAGGTCTCTTAATGAAAAACCATAGATAATTGGCAAATTATAATCTGGTTCCACAGAACCGTACGAGCGGCTTCCCGTTTTCAAAAAAAAACATGAGAAGTCAAACGAAGAGGAAAAATCATTATGGTTTTGGGCAACGCACAATGTCACTCAAATTGGAATTATTTTTATGTTTCTTTTATTTTTCTACCAGCAAAAATAACTTCTTATTTGCAACCAGCTGACGCTGGTTATATTGCAGAATGGAAACAAAAGATTGAAAAAATAATCGCAATGAGAATGCTTGACGTATAAAAAATAGTAGATGCCAAAATTAAAGAGGAACAATTGGAACGTGTAATATAAAATCTGCATCACAAGCAAATAGTGTAATATCTTTATATACCTTTATCACGCCCATGGTAATATCTCGGCCCTACTACTTAAAAACACACAACGTTGGCTAATCAGGGCCGGGATATTTACAAAAGTGTGATAAAGGGATATGAAAGATTGGCAATTTTTGCGAGCGTTAATAAAAAAATGGGGGGGCAGAAAACAAATTGCGATGTTTATTGGAGACCCTTCTTGAAGTATCTTGAAATTTTTCAATCTGCTAAAAAATAAAACTGAAAGTTACCGAAGAGCAATTAAAGATTCACGTTAAGACAGGGTGCGATTTGATACAAGGCTTGCTGATTTGAAGGAACGATTTTTTAATTTTCTCCATTTGAACCAACGATTTTTTTGTAGTTTTTCTTTTTAAAAATGCATAGATGTGAAAGGAAAAAATATGATACACTACACTAGTTATTCCAAACACTTTATGCGGAAATAAGCAGTGAGTCACTGCCAGTGACTATTGATGGATTTTAAAATAGAATGGCTTTTCTAAATTGATGTAAGCCCTAATCATAAAACCTTTTTACAAAACGAAGCTTAAAAACGAATTTTTAATTCGCATTTCCCACCCTGCGCTAAGACATCCGAAAAACGAGTCCAAGATTTTTTACATCCAAGCCGAAGTTAAATGTTGAAATGATTATCGCTCTTGTTACAGATGATTCTGAAAGCAAATTTAACGATATTATGGTCTGATAAAAGTGAACCATTGTTATATTTTATTTTCAACCGGTCAAACAAGAAAGAAAAAATTATAAATCAATTTTTTAATCAGTCTTATGAATCATAACTTATGATTTATAACCTACGATACATAAGTTATGAATTAATAGATACCTTTTATCTTTATATTTCATCGGTTAACTGAAAAACATGACAGTTCGGTTACCGAACTTCGGTAGACTTACGCTGACAACTTTATAAGAATTTTCGATGGTATTTTGAAGGAAACAGATACATTTTAAATGAACCTAAATTTATTTTTTAGTCTAATGACAAATTAAAGCCTTTGCAACAAAATTTACAAATCTTGTTGTTCAAAAAAACATCATTGGTGACAATTTTAAAGGCCTTTAATCCTTGGAGCAGCTAATCGGTCAGTTTTCAGAAATCGGCGTTTTAGTTGAATTTTAGAGAAATCACAACAAAAATTAAGATAAAAAAACTTTTGAACGAGTCCGTGATAGAACAATTAAATTGAGATTTTTAAATTTTACTTGGCAAACTCTATCTTGAATATTCATCAAAAGTATGTAAAGTATTTTTATCGATCAATTTTTCTAGGTTGAAAATTTTTTGAGCTGATTAATCGGCTCGGACCTTCCAAGGGTTAAGACAAAATTGAAGGTATTCGTCGAAAATTGTATGATTCCTTCTAACGCCCATACTTAGGGTCATACAGTATGACTCATACTCGGTGGTTAGTCATCTTTTAAAATATGAATTTGATAAATGAAAGTATATAAATGAAAATTTTTCTAGGGTAAGATGCTCTACTGATATTTGGATGCAAACATGGGAGCTTACATTTTTGGGATTTTCAATTTTTTGCCTACGAATTTTAAAAGTGCCTTACAAAGCCCGAATTTTTTTTTTGATACTCAAGTTGTGACCACTAGATAGCAAAAAAAATTGACTCAGAATCCTTTTCCCGAGAAAGTTCCGCCCATAAAACTAAATAATAAATGCTGACCTTTCAACAATCTTTATTTTTGTCAGACAATGAATTAATAGATACCTTTCTTCTATCTTGATATTTTATCGGTTAACTGAAAAAACATAAGAGTTCGGTAGTTTTTCGCTGTCGACCTCAGAGTCAATTTTCTACAAAAATTAAATATAGACTAATCACATGTTAAGAAAATTGATAAAACGTAATTTGTCTTAAACCGCGGGTCTTACATAAGAGGGTGGTCGACAATTATCATCCGAAATGATCAACCTAAATTCATTGTTGGAGTGATGTAAATGATAGATTTTTTTTGGTCAAAATACAATTCCAGTTTATGTTTAAAGCGGTTTTTACATTTTAACCAAATTTGACATATTTTTGTCAAAAAATTAACTTCGGTAAGGAGTATAAGGGGGTGGTTTTCAGACACTATTATTTTGGGGACACTACCCCCTTAATACAAAATAAATTATTAATCAGACTGATTATGAATTAATATACCTATATTCTAATTTTAGGGTTAACTGAAAACATGACAGTTCGGTCGTTTTAGGCTGTCGCCCTCAGAGAAAATTTTCAAACAGCATTAAATAATTAAATAGAGACTAATCACCGGATAGAAAATTGAATCAACGTAATTTGTATTAAACCACGGGCCTCACATAAGAGAGTGGTCGACAATTAATAGTCGAAATTTCCATGGTCAACTTAAGGGGGTATCTGACGGGGGCCATATCTCTAGACTTAGACATAATAGAAAGCTGATTTTAGCTAAATTTTTATTTTTGTGAACGGTTTGCTTACAAAATTCTCAAAAAATCTGAATTATGACACAAACAATTTCCGAATTTTGCAAAAAAAAAATTTAAGCACTTTGCAAGTAATAAACTGTAACTTGTGATCTTGACATTGGAGCTGCCTGATTGTATCATGATTTTTAATTTTAGAAGCCGAGGACAAAAATAAATCAATTTTTTTTTTATCAAAAACAAATTCTGTGTATTTTTTTAAAACCGCGTCTTAAAGCCTAACTAAAGAGATATCATAAAAAAGCTACACACGTTTTCGATGTGTACACTTTCAAAAATGTGCTTTTTTAAGATAAAATTTGATGTCGGTCGACTAGATGCCATTGTACCAGCGACAATGTTCTAAAACACCAATTTATTTTGGGATTTTTTTAAATTTAATGAAAAATGAAAACACAGTTGTTAAGAGGGTGGTGTTAGTGCATTTTTGGGATTTCAGAGGCTTCGTAACGGTTAGACAAATGCAGACTGGACATTTTTAAACAAACATTAGAAAGATCTATCTTTGATCTCTTGATTCGATTAGACAGTTTAGTACGCACCCACCAACCATCTGGTTAACGCGGTTAACACGAGTCCCTCAGCTTTTTCAAAGAAACTAGGATCCTAGAGCTTAATATCGGAAAGTTTTAGATTTGGTGAGAATCCGAAAATGTCTGAATTTTAGTGTATAGGAGCTGTTTTTTATTTTTTCTCAGGCGGGCAGCAATCTGGTTGAATGTCCCGGAAAAAGGGTGTTTTTCTGACGTTTTGATAACAGGCTTTTTCTATCCAAAATGCAAAGAACGTCATTTTTGGAATGTGACAAGCCCAAGGGGTGTGAACATCGAATAGGAAGTACTTTTCGAATTTCGACCTGATTGCTGTAAATCGACAAAAAAGTGCGCGAATCGACAATTTTGAATATGAAAAGTGAGAATTAGAAATTTAAATGCCACCAAAGATTCCTTGGGTACGGTTTGCTGACGGATTAGAACTATGGCCTGATTTGAAACACGCGGATTCTAGAAAACAAATTTAACTTTTCATCAAAATTATTTTTTTCTCTAGTAAAAGCTGAGGGACTCGTGTGTTTAACCACGGTTAACCAGATGGTTGTGGGAGTGGTACTAAACTGTCTTAATCGAATCGCGAGATCAAAGTTAGATCTTCTTAATTGTATGTTTCAAAATGTCCAGTTGGCATTTGTCTAACCATACGAATAAATCCCAAAAATCACTAACACCACCCCTTACCTCACCTGCACGAGCGTGTTTCAGAACATAGAGACCAAAAATATTTTGGGGAAGTGTCATTTTGGCCGGCGGAATATCGAAACAGAACCCCCGATAGTTCCCCTTATTTTTTTAAGATGTTACAATGAGACTTTTGGCCCTAATTCTTTATAAAATCAAAGTAAATGGAGTTTTGTATGCTCAAAATCGAAGTTAGTGCTCTAAATGGGCGTTTTAAAAAGTCAGTTTCTGTACCACTAGATGGCCAAAAACCTTTTTTTTTGCCTGGAATCGTTTTTTTCTGGGTCACAACCCCCGTGAGGTCAAAGAATATTTATTAACTACTTGAGTTCTCTCGTTAGTTTTACCGCGTGCGTCTCCTAACATAGTTATGTGTGTGTTCTGAACACTCTCGTGCAGGTGGGGAGGACATCTCGTGCAAGTGGGGGTTAACAATTTAATTTTTTCCTTAAAAATGAGAAATTTTGGATTCACGAGGCTAGATGTAGTTTGTACCAAAAAATGATTTTTTTGGACCTTTTCACCAACCGTAGTGAAAGTTCATACCGGTTTCAGTGGCTCAGCGTAAACGTTCAAAATCATAAAACGTTCGGATATCCCCTTAAATTAATTTTTGAATATGAATAATTTTGGTGCGCATTATTTGCACCAACATAATTAATTCCGGGCGGTTATTGACCAGAATTTATGACAAAATACTTTTTTCTCCTCTTACGGGCACTTTTACATGTCGTTGGTAAAATTTGATCTATAATATTACGTTTTTTCATTGATCTTTTTTTACACTCCTTCTTAAAATAAAAGGTTGGTTTTCGGAGAACTTTAATCAAGATTGTTCGGAGCGATTGATTTTGGGCAAGGTTGATAATCGATATATGTCGACCGGTTCTGTTTAAATTCAAGTTTTTTATATTATATACAAAATTATTGTTTTAAACTAATAAAATGGAATAGACTTGTTCAATATTACAATAGTTTGAAGAGAATCTTCAGGCCATAGTTTTGCGTTCGCGGTGTCCACCCCTAGTTTTCAACGCCAGTATTGGTTAACGAACTTATTTCCAAATTAGAATTTCATTATGAAATATTGGTCAAACGCGAAGGCGAAACTAAGGACCTGGGGTCCCCTTCTTGAAAATAATTTTTGCAACTAAAGTGTCTCTATGAGTAAATAGGATGTCACACTGTGTAGAATTCGGATTTTGGGAACGGCTAACCTGATTGAGTTCTTAGAGAGTCAAAATGACCACAATTATTTGTTATTGGCATTTTTTAGGTCTCGCGGCGTTTCTTGAGCATTGTGCATAGATGAGAACTATGTGTTTGCAGAGAATTCTTTTTCCGACGTGGATGAAGAACACCTGTTGTTTTTGAGTTTTTTCACGCGCGTGTAATAAACATGCTTTTTAGATTTTTCTTTGCTCTCGCATTCGCAAAATTTTGGCAGCTAGTCTCAGTATAACATTTGAATTATTAAATTTTTTACGTCTTAATTGAAGTGTTAAACGGCGTTAATTAAATTAGGATTAGGTAAGTTCTGCCTGTGTATCACACCGCTGTGTACAGAGTAAAAACCATGTCAAACTGTCAAGGGAAAAGAAGTGACTCGCGGGCTGAACAGTTTCGCGAACCTATTTTTCGTGTCACCAACCTAGTTTTTATGAAATAGTAAAATGTTTTCCACTGGCTGAATGTCACAATCTATCTTTTGCTACTACAAAATACAATCCTATCTTGAAAGGGTTAGAAATTTAGGGTAGGTGGAACTCGTGCCAGTGTACACTGTCAAAACCTATCGCAAAAAGTGTTTGTTGGGAAGGCTCATGCCTACGTTGATGCAGGGACCTGTGTGTTGAGGGTGAGAATAAAAGGGTTGTGTTAACACAAGTGTTCCGCAGTTTTTCTGACAAATCGGAATCTTCCTGAGTATCCATTTTAGGTATACATAAATTAATAATAAAACTTTTAATGCGAAATATTCTTGATTAAGAAAGTTTAAGAATGCATGGAGAATCCGGAGGCTTTTCTCAGCCGCACGAAATGCGTGGAAGAACTGTAGTTTTTCTTCACGCGCAAAGCGTCGAAGAAGACCTCTACCAGTTCTTTTATTAGCAAGTTAAATCGCACATTTACAGTATGTACTACTGTAACACAAAAATGATCGAACTATTTTTCCCTTTTTTTTACAAAACTTTTGAGATTTATTTTTAAGGTTTTGAAATAAAATTAAAATGATCTGATGTCGGATAAATTTTTTCGTTGTGTTACTGATTTTTTTTATAAATATGTGTGATGCATTTGAGCTAAATTGGAGTAGGGTCCCTAAAACTACAAGATTGTCACTATTTAAAAATGCGGAATCCGATCATTTGATGAGTAGCCGCTCCATTTTTTTAACCTATAAGAATCGGCTTATTCTGAAATTCAGGGTTTTAAATTGAGTGTGGCTTCGTATGGGCGTTTGTAACCCGTTCAACTAGTCACATCTGTCAACTTAAGCCATAAAAGAACTCATCGAAAATGAGCCGTTTGCAAAAAGCTGAAATGTTGTAAACCGCTGGACATCTATTTAAAATATTTGTGTGAACATTCAACATAACTGCCATCCGTCACTGTCATTGGTCATACATGGCGATGAAACTTTTGTGACTATTCTTTGAATAATTTTTGGAAACATTTTTGAAAATAAAAAATAATTTCGAATAATTTTCAGATGAACTGGCATTTTACTTTGAATTTGCGATTTAGGTAGAAGCTTATTCGCAGCTCATCGACAAATTGTGCTGAAAATTAGGCGTCGATGCTACTATGATTAAATAAACACAGCATTTTGATGTCGTGAGCACAGGCCATACTATAGGCTCGGCAACTTAAAATATCTAAACGGCAAAAAAAGACACTGTAGAATTGTCTCGTCCAAATACTAAACAAAAATTTTGCGGCGATTTTAAAAAATAGTTTGATTTTTTTTGCAATTTTTTTCAAATATTTACGGGGGTTGATTTTTTGAAGATTTTTTTGCGAACTTTTACTTCAATAAAAAACACTCATGCGACCTATTAATGGAGCTATATCTGGTCTGATAAATAGAAGGCCTTAGCAGGCATTAAAAATTTACAAATTGCATACGGGGGTAATAATTAACTGTACTAAGACCTAATTCAATCAAAAAATTCGAAATTTTGAAAATTTCGGATTTTTTAGATTTTTTTCTAGGTAACTTTTTTGTTTAGAACACCCGCTGAGGTTTTTTACACTCTCACTTTGGAAACGAACAAGATATTCACAAACGGATTCAGCATCCAACAGACAATTAAAAACTCCAGACCAGAATTTTTTGATTTTTTGACAGATGTCCGGTTTACCGGTAATTGACCGGTAAAGGTTCTAAAAGACGATTCTGGAACATCGCCATTCTTCGAAGCCAATTTTTTGGCATCGGCACAACTTGCTCGGGAATTTTCTGCTAAAATTTTTTTGTCATAGAAGCCGCAAGGGGCACATTTCAGCTTTTTTTATCTCTCAAATGAGGGGACCTGTGAAGCTGAAAATATACTTACCCGGATAGTTTTTCAAGAGAAAATTTTGGCAAATAACTTTTTGTCATATACACCTTCAGGGGTCGGACTGCGCTAACTCCATTCTTCAAGAACAATGAAAAAAATATTAAAAAAAGTATGCATTAGACAAGATTCGAACTCTAACAATCCCGTCAGACTCCAAACGTTAACCAATTTACAAGGAGAAGTTATCATCTGCTGAAATTTCCTCATATATAAAATAATGCCCTATTTTACGGTGTCAGATGACAAAAAGAATTTGCCAAAAAAATTCTGAGAAAAAGTTGTTATAAATTCCAAAAATTAGTTTCGAGAATGTGTGGTGTCTCCAGAATCGACTTTTTAAATATTTTACCGGTCATTTCAGGTATAAACCGGACATCCGTCGGAAAATCAAAAACATTGGTCTTGAAGTTTTTTAATTGTCTGTTGGACGCAAAAATCCGTTTGCGAGAATCTTGTTCCGTTCCAAAGTGAGAGTAAAACCTCAGCGCGGTGTTCATAAAAAAAGTTACCTAGTATTTTTAAAGATGAAGTTAAAAAATAACGTTTGCTCAAATTTGACCAACTAAAATTTCAAATTTTTACTTCACTGGCTTACTTTTGAGCCTACTTTCGAAAAAATCGAAGCACTTTTTTTTCGGAAAGTTTTTGAAATGACCAACAAATCATATTTCGAGTTTTAGCTGGAAATGCTAAAAAGCCCGTGGGAGTCTCTTACAATTGTTCTTAGGAATACTTGATAACAATTTGAGCCATTTTGCAAATATATCCTAGGAGAAGATAGATTTTGAAGTTCGAAAATGTGAAAAATCGTCGGTTATTTCAAATAACTTATTTGGCGTTATAGAATTGTTTCCGTCAAAAAAAACCCGTGAGAAAAGATTGACATACTACTGTTACGTGATCTGTGAAAAATTTGAGCTCAATTAATATACCGTCGGGAAGAGATATTTTTGCAGTTGGAAAGTACCTTGTTACGATGCTGTACCTATTGTGTGGTCAAAATAATTTGTGATGTACTTTTCGCAAGATTAAGGATAGTCTACAAATAGCATTTTCGTTTTTTCTCATAAGCTTTTCATTTCAGAATATATCACCGTGAATATGTCAATCTTGCCAGATATACCCTTAAGGGGGTAGCGGTTCGCATAAATGTACTTTTGTACTCCAATTTATCAGATACAAACGTTGGAAACTTTTGAGTAGCATATGGTAGATCTATCCTTGATCTACAAACAAATTTATCAGAATAATTTTTGGTCCACCCTGGTGGCCACCATGCGGCGGAGTTCTAGGCATTCAACCACGGAAACACTTATGGTTTTCATGAATGAAGACGGATTTTAGAATTTCCAACTAGTTTTTTCCAGAACTGCGAAAAACGCCTATTTCAAGATTTTGCTCTTCAAAGTACTACTCCTCATAGGTTACATTTCAGAATGCAGTATTATTTGGGAAGGATGGAGAATTGTTTTTTCAATTTCAGGAAGCGAATTTTGAAATGTTTTGTTGATTCTAGAAAATCGAATTTTGTAACCGGAAGTGAAACTCGGAAATGAAAGTGTCGGATTTAGTCGAAAGTACCACCAAATTAACTTGATTTCACTGATCAAAAAATCTGCTTACAGCTTTTTGATTTTTGAGTTTTTCTGGTCGAAAAGTGGGTGTTCATGTTTCCCAAAAAATACTGAGAAAAATCCTGAAAAAATGAATTTTCGAACTTTTTTTTGGATTTTTTTTCGTTTTTTTTTAATAAGTTTATGCTTTCTGAGTGCTCCATAGCATTTCGTGCTATTTTTACCCCCAAAGTACCTCCAAAAGAGTGCGACCGCTTACTCCCTAAAGTCAATCAAATTTGAAATAGCCGGTTTTTAGGAAAGTGTTTTTCCATGTCGCATTGAAAACAATTAATTGGTATACCAGGACAGAAATTTTTCAGAGTGATATTTCAAAATTTTCGATTTTTAGTATTTCACGAAATATTTTAATTATTAAAAAATTAATTCACAGCAATAATATTGTCCACAGAGTCACTTGATGAAGTATATCGACAGAAATAATATCAGAAGACTGTTACTAATCTGCTTTTATAGGGGAAAATAACCATTTTTTATGGAAAATTGTGTTTTTTCATCAAAATTTTAGACATATTTAAAATGAATTTTTGATTGATTATCATAAACCAAAATCAGAAGAACACGTGCAATCCAAATTCCTGAATATCACGTCGGTAGCAAATATATCTTTGACTCCTTCGTTGAACAATTGAACTCCATACACCTTGGGCTTTCTGATATCCGGCATTGAAAAAAAATGCCTATATATAGGCTCTAGTGCCTTGGCGGAACTTTTTTCTGTGCTCACAGGAGGTATAAGCATCAAGTAGGACCTTTCTAGCTTGGTTTAGAATAATCGTATAATTTATTACTTGCTAATGAACTAAACCACAACTCAAAGACCGAATTGTCTTCTTAATATACGATCGAAGTAATTATGACAAGTCAAAATAATTATAGTAAATATGTGAAAAATAATTAATATCAAATTGCCACCGAATTAAATTAGATTAATTAAGGGCTCGGTGGCATTTTGACAGTTTGCACTTTTTTATTTTTTTTTTGTCTTGATGGGAAACTTTTTGCCACTTTAAATTTTCGGATAAAACTTTTTCAAACACAATTGCCACTTTTCAGCTTACTTTGTTTATCTGAATTTCTTCGATCGATTATTTTTACTTATTAAATCGCCTTTTGAAAAACACTCAAAAAACGCGCGTTTGCTATCGAAGGTGTCTCTAAATTACAGCAATTTAATTTTTTTTTATTATTAAGGGGGTACTCAACGGTTTTGAGATTTTAGATCGGGGCTCAGAAGGAAAACGAAACAGTTATCGAATTCTGAAACCCTAATTGAAGATCTAGCCTTTTGCTCCCGACCAAAAGTAGAAAAAATGTTTTTTGAGCACCACAGCACAAGTGGGAGTAGAGTTCTAGAACACTAATTTTGACCTTCAAGTCTTTTAACTCGGAACGGGCTTAATGGCAATTGATGAGAGTTTGTAAGAAAAACCTTTTCTACTACATCGACAGTTGTCAAAATATTTGCAAAAATTTTGATCGGACTTGTTCTATATATGAAAACCGTAATTCTATGATTTTATTTAATTTGTAGCTCAATTTTCTCAAAACGATTCGGTCGATTTTTTTAAGTTAGTTATTATTCGGAGAAACATGCTTCTCAATTTCTAGTGGAAAAATTTTTTTGAACATCGCTCCTATCTATAAAAATTCAGATTAGTTCACCGGAAGTCAATTTCACTGATTCTATTTAAACAAAATTTCATCGTATCGAGTTGAAAGTACCATCAATGAAAGCTCATGGTCTACTGAAGAAAAAATTTGCTACGTCAGGTAAATTTTTGATCCCTATATTCTAGAATCAAGTAAACGTAGAAATTTCAAACTAAAACAAAATTTTCTCAAAAACGATTCGGTCGATTTTTTTAAATTTGATAGAATATCGAGGACACATGTCTTCTCAATCAAGTGTTAAAACTTTTTTTCATCATTGCTCCTATTAATAGAAATTGCATTTTGGTTCGGCCGGAAGTCATTTTTGGAGTTTCTAGAATATTTATCACGATTGTACCGAGTGTACCCTTAAATTGAAGCTACTGCAAACTGAAGGAAAAAGGTGCTACTCACTTTTACTTATTTTTAGAATTTTCATTAAAATTAAGGTTTATGTATTTTTTCTCAAAAAATACTTAGAAAAAATTGAAAAAACTCGAAAATTTTGAGAAAAATCTCGAAATTTTTTTTTATGATAGAGCAGAAATGCATTTTGTGGCCTTCTTGAGGCTATTTGGTGCAGTTATATGTCCCTAACCTGAATTAAAAACGTTGAGTACCCCTTAAGAGCCCTAAAATACAGTCTGTCGACCATCGAAATTTATTTATTTTAATTTCATAACGTTTTTGAAGTCAAAATCAAAATTTAAATTTTGAAAAAAGACGAAAAAAACGAAATTTTAGCACATCGAAAAAATATTTTTTTCATGAGTTTAATTTATCAAATTTGAAATGGTTGACAGGTCGCTTACCAATTGAGCAAGTCTCGGTGAAATAAAAAATTTAATCTTGATTTAGAGGCTTAACTGATTTTGCGCAAACCGTTTTTCATTCAAAAAGTATTGATTCAGTATAAACAAGGGCGAAGAAACAAAACGAAAGCATATTTTAAATATAGTGAAAGTAGTCATTCCCAATATTTTCAGCCAAGGATTTCCAAAAAATTTAGTTTGAAAATTTTTGAAACAAGAATAATGAGAAAATTTTCCAATATATTTCTATTTTTTTCACCCAAAATCACTAAACCATGTCATATTGTTTTTTAAAGAGCATATAAAAATATGTGGTCACCTAGTCGAAAAGTTAAAGTAGGCCTTTTTGAAGAATTTTTCGTTGATTTGAAACAAATATCGAAAAATTTGAACGAAAAATAAGGCTTTTTTCATTATGTTTGGAACTTTTATCTAAAATTTCTTATAATTTCTCGAATTCGAAAAAGTTAATTCGAACTCAAAATTTTCTTAAGAGCCATAATGCAAAAATTCGCTAGTTACAAAGTTGCTGGATTATGAATCATCACTTTGATGGGTATATTGGGAAAATATATCAATCCAGTGAAAAGTTTTTCATCAGAGCCCATACGGTATCTGTCAAAATGCACCGAGGCCCTTAAACCATTGTAAATAATAATTCAAACTTTAAATTTACACTTATCTGGCTCTTTCAATAGTAAATATTATTTCAAAAAATCTCTGAAAATAAATTTCTCGAAATAATTTCTCTGAGCCTCAGAGTCTGATGAATTTGAATAATGGGTGCTGAACACTTCTGATATCTCCCAAGTTCACTGCAGTTTACTTTTTCATCTTTTTTTTTCTAATTCTGAAAAACTGATGAAACAGCAGACTACAAAAACGACAATCAGCCCCAGGCCGATCTATTTTTACGAATTATGTTTTTAATACTTTTTTAAATGGCAGAAAAATCGCTTGAAAATTCCCTTTATTCTGCTTCAAAAAAAAAATTTAAGTTAAATCTCAATAATTTCCGCACATAAAATAATCCAACTTATTCTTGTTAAAGTTGAAATAAATGTGTGCTACGAGAGTCGGATGGTACCCTTATGAGGGGAAATCTCCTGATCGACATTGCGTGAATAAATTTGAATTTTCACATTGTGTGTATAATTGCATAATATTTTTCGAAAGATCGGGCGCCAGCCCGCATTTTGGAGAAACAAAAATATGAAATTATACACACAATGTCAAAATTTAAATGTATTTGCAATGTTTTTGGACGCAATTTCAATTAATTTGTTGCATTGGTAAAGCATTGAGTTCTATAAAAAAATTGTCAAATTTAAAATTGAAACACTGAAAATTTCCCGGTTTGTTTTTGATATTTTCCCCCGCATACTATATGATTCAAATAGATTGTCCCAGTGAAAAAAGGCCGTTATTGTTTCACCCCACACACACACCTGGAAAGGATTAAAAAATTGCTCTTGTCTTGTCTTTTACCACGTGCATAAATCCGAGTGCCAATTGGCTAATAATGTCGCACTCTTGGCCAATGACGAGATTTGTATCACGAAGTGCTCTAGATTCGACCTGCTTAAATGCAAAAAAATGGTCTCAAATCAAAATTTCGATATGCATCGAATATATAATTAAATTTCATGAAAAAATAGCTATGAAATATTGTGCAGAATTTAGAAACTCCTAGAAAATGGCATCACGGGCGCCTTCATTTTAGGGCCCATTTTTGGGTGCTACTTTGAGCGCTTATAACAAGAAAACTGAAAATAATATCAATTTATAATTTTTTGGATTTTGAAATCAAGGATTGAATGAATCTTATAACATAAAGAAATTTCAAAATAAAATAAGGTCGTGACAAAATAAAACTTCAGATATAGACTGCAGAAGAAATAAACATATCAAGAGAATCCTTGGATAGTTACCTGAAACTGGCTTCCTTAGAATTTAGATATCATCCAAACACTACCCATAGACTATGGGCAATAGTCTATGGATTTCTTATTTCACAAAATAATCATAATGGATCTATTGGAAAGGTTTGCAAAAAGTTAATCGCTTCGCGGGCATTAAAAATACATTACTGTACGTGACAAACAGTATTCCGTTGATTTCCACTCTGACACATTTTTCATTGATCGTTCTCAAAAAATATTAATTAAACGCGAATATTAAATCCCGAACTATTCATCAATTGATTTGTAAAGCGTTCTGTTCCTAACTTATTAAGGGGTGGTAGTCTTTCATCAGCTATTTTTTGTAAAGTAACTTTCATCAAAATATTCGGGCGATCGTCAATCGATTACTTTCGAAAATATGAATTATAATTGATTAAATCTAGTCTGAATTTCATAATTTTAAGAGGTTTTTATTGGGTGACCTTTTTTAATTTCCTATTAAAGTTATTCTTTATTTCAATTCACTCGCAACATCGATTATAAAATTTTGTTTTTCGCGATAATTTGATCCGTCTTTGCTCTCTAGCGACCCTTCAGTACATAATTACCGATAGTTGCTAATACATTCATTAGAAAGTCGACCCCAAAGATTATTTCGGTAGTCTTTTCAAGTCATTATCATGATTCAAATTGACATTGAAGTTTAACCAGTTTTCGCTCTCTAGCGACCTCTCAGTATATTATTGACCCACAGTTGCTAATACGTTCATCAGAATGTCGACCACGAGGATAATTTTGGAAGCATTTGCAACTGAATTCAATGACCTTGAAATTGACCTTCAACTTTGACCGGTCACTGTGGTTGACCGGGTGGTTGTTGTACTCTAAATCGCAAAACCAGAAACGGAAACACCCTCAACTCTAGTTTGCAGAAATTTTTTATAGAAAAAATTTCCAAACCGGAAAAAACTTGGTCCTAAAATCACTAAAAAAATTCCCTGCAAGATTGGTTATTAAAATCGATACGGTATCGACGATACCTTTATTTGACTTTTGAAATTTATAATTTCAAATCCTTTTCAAAACTCACATAGGAGCAGGCTTTGAATTAAAAATATCACTCTATTTTGAAGCTCGTTCATGATTGGTCAAGCAATCAGTTATTTCCCATTATTTTAAAGGTGAGTTTTGTTCAAATATAACACTATACATACGATGGAATACTGTTATGGAATACTACGATGGAAATTCTGTCCATCATGAAATCCATCATGGAATACTGTATTCCAGATATTTTGCCTCTAAAACCGAAAATCGTATGTTTCATCCCCTTTAAACATGATTTATACAAATTGCATTATGCAACTACAACCCTTATTTTGGAGACCGGTATTTCCGAACAAAAAAGTGTCGGCCAATCAGCCAATCAACGGCATTCTCAAGCCAAATGGATAGTCAAGTGCAATCGAAAACCCCCCCCCTGCTAAAAACAGTCTCCCACATTAGTATTCTAAAACAATAATCCGAAAAACTTGAAATTCTTTCAAAAAGCTCTTAAAAATGTTAATAAACCTGTATGTTTTAATCGTTCTGTTGAAAAGTTTCCTCTGGTGCGAAACGTGAGATCAAAGTTGATTTACTTTCTCATCAGATTTGAACGTTATTTCAGAAATCGGATTATAATCTCATTTAAGAAAAGGCCTAATAATTTCTTAATTTAATCAATAAATCTCTCAGAATATAAATATATTTCTGGAAAAGGTTTTTGATGATTGTATCAAAATAGGTGAAAAAGTTATTTACAATTAATGAAAATTGTTTTTAAGAAGAAGACAATTCATTGGGCATAAATGAGATAGACTCCCTCTTACATGTGACACACATTAAAATTGAAAGTAACAGACTAAAATACAAACTTTTTTGACCTCCGATGTTGAGCTAGTTTTTACCCAGAAACCCTTTTTGCAATAATTTAGTTAACTCAATTTAAGGGAGTGGTGTAACGTTGTGTTATACATGCTTTGTACATGCAGAATGTAATCCAAAAAATTGATGAATACAGGGGGAGGCCCAATATCTCCGAAAGTTCTTTGCTAAAATATAGGGCACTTTCGGCGACATTGGCACTTTCGGTGATATTGGGACAAAAATAAAGTTTTTCTTTAAAAAATGAAAACACGTAGGCGTTAAAAATAACGTCATAATTTGATAAGTTTTTTCAATTTTACAAAAGTTCAAAATTAAGGAAATCAATGAAATGTATGGAATTAAAGTACTGCACAAAAAACAATCAAGCAAAAATTCAAAGGAGTAGAATTTGAAGGATTCAATCAGATAAAATGACATCATTCATGACGAACTCAAAGTCATTTGTAATAAAAACCTTAACTCGTAGACTTTAGACATGAATCTGTACCCAGACTCGATTTATGGTGACGCGTCGCCATACTTATAAATCGAGCCATATTAGCAAAGTTTCATTATCAACATACATTTTTCGATAGCTTGAAATAATATTCAGCCAATTTCCTATACAATTGAAAAAACAAAAAAATAATTTAAACGAATTTAAAGGCATTTAATGAGGATAAGAAAACGTCGTAAATGCGTCGTAAATTGCGATTAAATGGTGTATGGCGACGCGTCGCCATAAATCGAGTCTACGAGTTAAAGATAGGCTTTTTTAAAACAAAAAAAAATCCCGACGATAATAATACACCTCCTCAGAACGATATATTTTAAATTTTCAGGTTTTTAAATTTTTTCAAAGTCAGTCGATTATCTTTTTTGCTTACTCTGGTTGCTTTTATTACGGTGCTTATTTGATCGAAACTGGAGTCATTCCCCCAGAAGATTTCAATAATATCTATAAAGTTCTGATGGCAGTTGTTTTTGGAGCTATGGCAGTTGGTCAATCAGCAGGTACTTTTTCGTATATCATTTTGTTCAAAATTAGTCATTTTCAAATTTCAGCTTTTCAAAAATAAAATAAAAATATAATATTTTTTGACTCGTACAAAATTGAACAAAAACAAATTTGAAGTCATAATTAATATAGATGAGAGACCCTCGCCAAACAGATCCTGGATATTCGAATGATTCGAAATACGAGAATATGGTTGGATGGCCACCCGAATTTGAGACGTTTTCACCGGCTTACTCGAAAATGCAGGGTTTTGATCGATCGGGACATTTGTATCTTTCAAGTATCCAGTATCTGTCCGGCGAGAGTTTTTAATCTATTTAAGGGGGTGGCATCGATCCGGCAGATTGGTA
>SCLH01001181.1:275348-292012 GCA_004367855.1 Oikopleura vanhoeffeni | reverse complement strand
AAAAAGTCCATTTTGCCTATAGAACCCCCTTAAGGACCCTCGTGAAATTGCTTATAATGTGCGTAGGTTGAAGTATTACAAATTAATAATATATGTAACCGAAGGCGAATTTAAGTTCATTCACAGATGTTTGATACAAAAATATATGAAACATTTTGGCATATATCTGTGTCAGGTACCTAGAATTACATAATTAACAATATGCTTTCAATTACTACCACATGTCACACAAACACAGTGCGCCATCTAGCGAAAGTGCGCGAAACTGATTATAAATAGAAAAAAATAATAGAAATATTTATATCACACAAAAAGTTTAACAATCAATAATACAATGTCAGAACAATTCGAATTTTTTATTCAAAATTGTGAAGAATCCCAAATCATTGAATTGATGTTTGATAAAAATGATCATAGCATTCGTATTTTCTATACAGCTGGCAGTCAAAAGGCAACTTTTTTGTCTTCACTTTTTCAAATTTCGAGCTTTCTTGGCAAAATCACCGATTCGACACGTTCTTTCGGAGCAAAATCTTTGTGAGTTTCCAACTTCTTTCCAGGTTTTGGAAGTTAATTTACATTTTCACGCACCCTTTCTTGTGTTGTTCACATGGCGATTAAATGCATATTCGAGGAAAATTTTTGAGCCAATTTTGCCATCTGAAAGTATTATGGACGTTTGTTCGAAATGGATTCTTTCTGTTTTTACAATGTTTGTCCTGTTACTTCCCGAGTCATCAAATGGCTCAGTTTTTGTTATTCGGGCATTTCAGCAGAATAGGTCGAAATTTTCTTTGTCAGTCTGCCATCATAGAATGAAGAATTGAATTAAGGAATTCATTCTCTTTCAGATTCATGACTTTGGGATTCTTCAATTTGAATAAAATTCGATTGTTTGACATTGTATTATTGCATTAGTTACTTGTTGTGGTAAGTATTTCTATTATTTTTAATCTAATTAATCAGTTTCGCGCACTTTCGTAGATGGCGGCACTTCGTGGGTTTGTGTGGACATGTGGTCGTAATTGAAGCATATTGTTAAGTTATGTAATTCTAGTACCTGCAAGATATATGCAAAATGTTTCATTATTTTTGTATCAAACATCTGTGAATGAATTAATCGCCTTCGGTTACTATATTATTAATTTGTAATATACTTTCAAACCTACGCCACTTATAAGCATTCACGGCGGTCCCTTACGGGGTTTCTTGGCAAAATGGACTATTTTTAATTGCTTATTTCTCTCAGGGTCATAGACAATGGGCAAGTAAGTAACAACATTCTGATAAGTTAGTTCGTAATCTCTGGAAGACGTTTTGAATTAGTTTTAAGATAGCATGTTGAACCAACCGGTAATGACATGTTACCAGGAGCAAAAAATTCTTGAAAAAAGCTGTATTTTATTTTTACGTCCTATTAGGAAATTTTCAATTTGACATATATCTTGCGAAATTCAAAGCGGAAAATCTGTTGTTCCGTTTGTTTTTAATTTTCTCACTGAAAAGGTATCAAAACTGGCGAAGGACTGTTTTTTGTTTTTGCCGGGAGTTGGATTTTTTATCATGCTACTTGGCAAATATTTTCCGTGCACTATAGTTTTTCGTATATTGTTAACAAAATGTTGTGCCTGAATTTTAACGATTTCCATTTTTTAACTCCAGGGAGTCGATTTTGAAAATTTATTTTTGACACCCCATTCGTCCAATCAGTTTTTTTTAGACCCAACGATTCGTAAGTTGAATGTTTTGAAAACGGATTATGAACTTGACCAAATATTTAACGTTCGCGCGCTAGGCAGGAAATATTTTTTATTTTCCGACACTCAGAAATTTAATATTTATTTCCGAAATTGGGTAATTTTTTACGATTTTTTTGATTTTATGGGGACTAAAAAGCCACGTTGAGTTCAAAATTCATTAAATCGACCTCTATCTGTTTTTAGTTCAAAAGTCGACTTTGCCTATACGAACCTATATACTCAAGAATAACTTGTTTCAATTTTATTGAAAAATTCAGAATGTCTAATTTTTTCAAATTTTTATTTCTTTATATGTTACAATCTACGTTGGGAGATCAAAATTCTAAATCCAGTCAAAATCATTTAGTGCAAAAGATATGGGCTGCCTATAGGAACCTCCTTTAGCATGTTTGTACGATAAAGACAAGCTAATTTCTGAATTTGTTGATTTTAATCAGGAAATATTGATTTGATGATTGATGGAAAATCTTGGAAATTGCACCCATATGATGCTTTAAAGTAACGATTGTTTCAACTTTCTTGCTAAATCAGTGATTTTAGCTCACATTAAAAATACTAGCAAAGATTCAGTTCAAGCCTTCGGACTTCTGACTGCCAAAATGATAACATTTTTGTCGATCAAAAAGTCAAATCCGTGTCAAATCAAACTTTCCCATATCTTTTTCCCACGGCACTCCATTCAAAAACGTTTTACTATCTCTATAGCCCGTGTTCGAATCCTACTAATGTTGTCTTACTGATTGTGTGAGTTGCTTATGGCAGGTGCTTGATATCGGTATTTGCTCAACTTGGCCGGTGTTAATCACTTCAAGCCATCACTGAGGAATCACTTGTGACCTACGTGGGGATTCGAACACGCGCTATAGAAGATAGCTAAACCGTTTTTTGAAGGGTTACCGTTGGGAAAGAGGTTATGGTTAATTTTATTCGCCCTATAAATATAGATGCATATATAAAAAGGTTTTTGAAAAGTTCCGGAAAATATTTCATTTTTTATTAATTCATAAAATCATATTTTTTTGACATTCCTATAAAATCTTGATTTTTTTGAAAATTCATAAAATCAGTTTTTTTGAAAATTTCATTTAAATTCTGATTTTTTTTGTGAAAAAAATTCCCATAAATACTCAAAAAATCTGAATTATTTTGAAATTTTAAATCAGTGTTTTTTACCTCCGTTTATAAATTACAGATTTTTGTTTTTAATTTATAATATTACGGAGTTTTTTTGAAAATTTTCATAAATTCTAATTTTGCGCCGTATTCACTTCACAAAGCTGCGACGCCTCTCCTCGAGTAGGGACGATCCATATATGGATACTGCACCGTGAACTGCTCATTAAAGAGTGAGGGATGAATTTTCTCATAATAAAGGCTTAAAATACGAGCACACATAGAATTTCTTCATGGAGGAAAAAGCTTATCTTCAAAATCCAGGAAATATATTGTGATATTTTGAAGTATGGAATTTAAAAATGATGGATTATTTGTTTCAGTCAGGGCCCGTACTTTTTTCACCCTTTCTGTATATATGTGGCCCCCCATGTCTATATATTTGCTGACCAGGCGGGGGGAATAAACATTACACCCATAACCTTGTTCCCAACGGAACTCCATTTCAAAAAAGTTTACTATTCTCTTATTAGCGCATGTGTTCGATCCAGTGCGATAAATGTTTATGATGGTAGCTCTGTAGGATTTTCATTTCATGCGTTTGTTTGCTTGTTACAAAGTGCTACTTAGACACCGATTCAAAAGGTTATAGCAATTTCCCCGATATCAAGGACCCCTTGGCTGTAATAAAAATGTCGCACCCTACAACGACAATCAGTAAGACACACATAGTAGGGATTCGGGAACACGCGGCCTATAGAGATAGTATACGGGGTTTTTGCGGGAGGAGTTCCGTTGGGGAAAAGGACTTTAAGGGGAAAGTTTGATTTTTGCCACCGGGGGTTTTGACTTTTTTGATCGAAAAAAGTTATCATTTGGAGTCAGTGTCCCGAAGCTTAGAACTGATTCTTGTGCTTATATCATATAGATTTTTTAGTATGTGTGAGGAAACCGCTAACACATCGGGTGAGAGAATTTTGTAACGCAAAGAAAGATATTGAAAAATTCGTTTTACTTTAAATGATTCATTTGGGTTGCAATTTCGTCATCATAAGGGTGTTATGTTTTCTACTTGAGATGAATCAATATGCTAGCGGATCAAATCATATTTGCTGATTATTAATCCGACAATTCTGATTAGGCTGTGTCAATTTTTGTATAAACTCTATAGAAATGCTTAAGAGTTTGTTTGTCTATAGTTGCACTCGTACCTATATCTTTTGCACTGTGAAATTAGTTATTATTGACTGGCATTTATTTGAATTTTGTTGGATATGCTACGTTTAGATTGTTGTAGGAAAACATGATATATCAGAAGAAATAAAATTAATTTACCATGGGCAAATTTAAACATTCTGGAATGTCTTCTTTCGAATAACTCACAGTATATTTGATGAGGAGAACTTGGGATTTTCGTATATAGTTTCTATAGGCAAGTCGTATCTTATAATATGTGATACTATAATAAGGAACGGTAGAGGTGTTCTCGATTTTTATGATTGGGAACCTTCAACGTGGCTTTTTTAGTCACCATAAAATCACCAATTCGATAAAAAATTACCCAAAAGTTTTCCCTAAACGGAAACCAGGATGATTGATGTTTGCCTGTTAAGGTGTTCATTTGCAAATAAAGGAAAAATATTATTCTCTTGGGGCTGCTCTAGCGCCGGTATAATTTTTTGCTCGAACGGCTTCATATCATCAAATATGGGGTCATAGTTCATGATTTTTTTTTTCAGCTTTATCGGACGTATCCTAATATTCTCAAAACATTTCTCAACTGGGTGTGGGACGGAAGCGATTTAATTTTTGAGTCTTTAAGAAAAAGACCCATACAACAGGGGATTTTAGCCTGATTGGACGCTTTTTTGGAAATCAGGACATGCCTGACGAGTGGGTGTTGAGTAATGGCTTAACATTAAATCTTTTCCCGGATTTGTCAAATTTTAAATAAAAACCACTCAGTAATTGCCAAATCGTACGGTCCTTGGCGCTTAACGCAAAAAGGATTGGAAAATCGTCAGTGGATAAATCATTTAGTGTTTCACATATACAGGTTTTGATTTTATGATTTATTTATTATACGTTTACAATATAATAATTACGAATTTATAGTTACTTGGACTTATGAGTGTGGTTCACTTGGGAAAAGTATACTCGTTTTCAGGTGGTAGCTCAGGTGGTGCCCCCGAGCATGAAAAAATAATAATAACAGAACTTTCCGTGGGTGGCTAATCGCCTAGCAAAAAAAACAGTTCCTTTGTTTCGCCCGTTGTCCCTGTACCTGTTCAAGAATATGTGATATGTAATTAAACAAAAAGGTCAACTCTCAACGACGGTTTTGTGGCCGCTCTGTTCGAAATTTCGATCTGCCTGTCAAAGATTTTGAAAATTATTTCATAATTAATAGGAGACGAAACAATTAACTAACAGCCCTTTTTTTCAAATGAAATTATTCTCTTGCTCTATGAAACTGGATTACACATCAAATCGGTTTGGATGTCAAATCTTCTGATAATCCTTAATCTTTAAACGAATAGGATTCATTTAACTCGTAAACGGTCTTCCAGAAAGATTACTTATCAAAACGTAATCTTATCATACTAATAGTTTTTATTCACCTCTTCCTCACCCTATGTTCTCAATTAGATACTAGCACAGAAGTATAGAAAATAATAGCATAATTAAAAAAAATAGTCCCTCACATTGTTTGTCCGGGCCAGTGACCTGGAAAAGAACCCCCTTAAGTTTACCCCTCTTCGTGGATACTGAAAATTGCTTGGATTTTTGATCCCTCAATGTGTTGCGTGGGGTTGAATTTAATGGTATGTTACAATTGGAAAGTCATATATGTGTACAGGATCTCGAAGGGCGATTAAGTTCATTCACCAGATGTTTGTGACAAATGATTATACAATTAGGGAAACATTTATGGAACACATTTTATATTTCTGTAGCGATAAACAAAGCAGTACCTTAGATTTAACTCCTTAAAAACATACATTTAACCAAATATGGCTTTCTTTCATAAATTACTCCACATAGTCAAAATCTTATTTTCAACAACCTTCATTTAGAACAGCCATACTAACACGTCTGTTAAGCTGCGCTTAAACAGAAACTGACACATTATAAAACATAAAAAATAAAATACGAACAAAATTTATTAAAACTCATATTAAATATCAACACATAAAATAGATTTTATAACACAATCATAATACATAATCGCTCCAGACAATTACGAAACTATTAGTTTAATACAAAAAAAATAATGATGTTTTTTTAAAGCAAATTCCCAATAAATCACATTTTGTATTATACATCGATAAGAAAGATCATGAACTGAATTTCCTCTGTAATAAACATATTTCAATTACAGAAATTAAGAGGTATATGATAACGAGACAAAACATTTGTGAAAAATATCAATACAGAACCTATCTGTGATTAATAGCCACCGAAATTAACCATCTCTATATATAACTGAAAAAGAACCATTTTGTGAAACATCAGGAAAAAATAACATTCAGACACACTCAGTTTGTAAATACAAAAACATAGAACATATGTGTTTAAACCAAAAAACATATTCCATATTAATCAGAACACAAACGTACTTAATTTTATTTCTTTTTCAGATGCAAAATTGTCATTCACAACAATTTAATTAAAACTATTCTTTCGACGCAATAAATGAACCAATTTACCTGTCTATTTTTAGCAATATAAAAACAACACACAAAGTAGTAAGTTAAGCTCGAAACAAAAGATGATTATCTTAGCATATAAAAAAACATATACCTCTGTCGAAAAAAACACATGGGAAAACAGTGTAAGTTGGTGGAAAGGGCCTACCACAACATAGTGAATGTTGAACCTCTACTCGACAAGAAATACGAGGCAACACTCTTTGTTTTGGAAGGTTTATCCTCACACATCAGAATCCCAGATGAGATTTTGCTTCAGAAAATAGCATACGTAAATTGGGATGAAGTGAAGGATACTGCAAATAATTAGTTGTTTGCGATTATAATTAGTGTAAATAATTGATCCCGAGCCTTTTGTGTTTATAGAAAATATTTATATTGAAACAGGTACGATGATGGGCGCGCTGGGTTGATCATGTGGTATTCAGAAAACATCTACAATTAAATAAGGATGCGAAAACCAGAATATGAATCTTGCAAACTCTGGCATAGTAAAAAAGTTATAAAAATTCAGTTCCATTACACTTTTTAATACTCACTCTCTTCCCCCGTCTGGTTAATTTTCGGTTCTGTTATTTATTTTACACTATAAAATTAATAAGTAACAAAATATACGAATCTATTAACATGGCAATTTTAGTGTCACGTATCTTGAACCTGTTCCTACTATAATCCGTTTCTAGGCGAAGTTTAACTAAGAGATATTGTTTTTCCGAATCAAGTTAAAAAAAATAGCTTTTTTGTTAAATATTTGAATCGAACTAAAACTTCAAAAATATCTCGGCTTGACGTAAGACCACTTTATGTCAGTAGGACATTTACGTAATATAGGGTTGGGGTGGAGGGAGTTTAGGGGGTTCCGTAGGAACCCTTGGTCCTTCCTTTTGCCAACCAATCCCTTTTTTTTCGTTTGAACAAAAATTTTTTTGCTCATTTTGCCCCGAGGTGTACACTATAATCTTTATTGTCGATAAACCTGATATCTCCTATTCTGGAAAGTAAATTAGAACTAGGGGTTAAGGGTGATTAGCAGTCGTGGTTCCCTCACTTTGTCGATTAGATGACAATCCAAAGCGCACAACAGTTATTTTTTCGGAATTTTTTTTCGAAAAAATGCATATTTTTCAGTATGAATAGAATTTTAGAAAAAAAGCTTCATGACGGGAATCTAGGGCATGTTACCAGGTGTACTTTAAGGAAGGTATTTTTGGCCTCATTTTTGAAAAACTTATACCGTCGTGAGGGAGATATAAAGATCGTCTGATATTATTGGAAAATTCTAGTCGATCATATAATGTTAAATAACGCATCTCTGTGTGTAACGAACGGTCTTAGTCTGCCTTATTCAACTGCTCATCCCGTATCCGCCTCCCAAAAACATTGCCTGTTTTCCTTAGCGAAACTTCGATATAAGGGATCGAAGTTATGATGCGCGGGGGTGGTATTACTTATTAATAAAAACTTATTTGCCTGTTATTAAGATAGGGAGAGTCGTGATAGTTGATACTCGCTCTATGCTTACCCGGGAAGCGATCTATATGGAAAGGTGGTCTCGGAGGGATTAGATTTGAACTCTCTGCGACGACCATATTATTGTATCTTCCAATCTCGATTACGTGAACTACTCGTAGAAGACTGTGTTCCTTGGTGTAGTCATCAAATTCGGAGGGATTTAAAGGGCCTTTTGATATTCACATAAATTTGGGCCCAATGTCAGCCATGGCACCACCCCCTACAAATTTGAGGTTGATGTCTTTAAAATGCTGAGTTTCGACTACAAATTTGTAACGCCGTTTATTGTTCTCCTTGGAACCTGGTGTATAGGCTTACTTTATATATCAGGAATTACACCTTGTAGAGTAAGACTCGGGAAAGCAACAGGTGTATTGTCTCCTGAACGGAGTACTTTTTTAATGGGAATTTTTCTCTGGCCTATTAATCTTTTGCCGCTGATATTGTCATCATTTTTGTTTCTGACGTTGCTTGTTTATGCCATTTGGCTTCACAGAGCTGGGAATTGCGCCTCAAGCTGCTTCATTGAAGTACGAATTCTTAACGCTAAATTCCATCCTTTTTCTTGGGCTAACTCCCACTCTCTTTTAGGAAAGTAGATTGTGTCAAATTCTTGGTGTGGTCTAAGTACTTATATGTTACGTTAAGTAGTATTGCGCCTCAGGTACCAAAAATAGTAAGCTCATGTCAAGCGGGCGATACCCAAAAATTTACAATTACTTCCTTAGGGACATACATGTTACGTTTACTGTGAAACGGACTTACAACTATCTTCGTTTAAACAGAGGCTTCTATTCGCTTGTTATAAGTTCCAGTGGTTAAACTTTAAATAGTATAGAAAGTTTGATCCCGGGTCTATCACATTAATCTCCTGGAGGGGACTAAAGAATTAATGGAGAAGTTGGCCGAAGCACAATGACTAACTGTATCCCTTGCTTTACACTATTTTTTTANTTTGAAAGTGAAGACAAAAAAGTTGCCTTTTGAATGCCAGCTTTGTTATAGAAAATACGAATGCTATGATCATTTATTCAAACATCAATTTAAAAGATGCGAAAAAAGATATGTTTCAAGCACTTGGATAGTAAAAATATAAAAATTCATTTCATGTACACTTTTAATCAATTCTTCATCTTCTGTTTATATTTTCTGTTTATTTTATTTTACACTATAAAATTTAATAAAAATTATCAAACTAATTAACATGCAATTTTATGTCTTACGATTTGACCTGTTTCACTATAATCCTTTAGGATTTTTACTTAAAGTATTTTTTTCAGAATCAAGTTAAAAAATATTTTTTGTTAAGATTTGACGACTAAAACTTCAAAATATCGGCTTGACGTAAGCCAACTTTATGTTCAGTGGGCTTTCGTTTGAGCCTACTTTCGAAAAAATCGAACAACATTATTTTTCGAATTTTTTTTTCGAAAAATCATATTTTTCAGTATGAATAGAAATTTTAGAAAAAAGCTTCCTACGAATCTTAGGCATGTTACAAGGTGTACTTTAAAATATTTTGGCTCATTTTGAAACTAAACCTCGGAGGAGATAAAGATCGTCGGTTTATTGGAAAATTCAGTCATCAAAATGTAAATCGCTCTCTTACGAATCTTAGTCTGCTTATTCCACGTATTATGTCAACTTTTGAACAAACTTCGATATATATCGATTATGATGCCCGTGTAACATAAATATCTTATTTGCCTGTTAAAAGAATAGGGAATAAGATATTTATGTTACCCGGGCATCATAATGGATATGGTCTCGGAGGAGATAGATTTTGAAATTTCGCGAAGTGACTTCCTGTTACGACTATGTGACGATTGGTGTAGTCATCAAAATTTCAGTTTGGCCTTTGATTTCACAAAATTGCAAATCAGACATGCACACCCCCTTAAAATTTTATTTCTTTAAAAGTGATTTCGATAAATTGCGTAGGTTAGGTTCTTTTTTCGGAAAACACCTGTAGAGTAAAGACCGAAAACAGGTTATTTCTGAGGAGGTTACTTTTTAGAAAATTTAATTCTTAATCTTTTCCATTATTAATTTTTGTTCTGACGTGTCTCATTTTCTCACAAATGAATTGCGTAGGTTGAAGGTCAATTTGTAAATGTCACTTTTCTATATCCCCTTAGGAAGTAGATTGTCAAATTCTGGTTTGGTCTAGTACATTATGTACGTTAAGTAGTACCAATGTACTAGACCAAACCCAAAAATTACAATCTACTTCCTTTAGGACATACATGTTAGGATTACAATCTACTTCCTTAAGGGGATACGGTTAATAAAGTCAAAATGTAAATTAAATAGTATAAAAGTTTAAGTCTATCCTTAATCTCGGGGACTAAAGAATAATAGAGTTGCCAGCACTGTAACTTTTCCCGTAATAAGCGCTCAAGGTTGAGCCATAAAAGTGGCTTTCATGCCTGAGAGGTTTAACGAGTCAACTTGTAATTAAGTTGAACGCCAAGAATTTCGCGTTTGCAAATTTCCAATTCTCGATAAAAAAGATAAATATAGAAATTCTCCAGTATTGTTAAAAATACTTTTTTTGATTTTTTAGCCGATTAAAATCAATAACGAAAAATCAGGAAACATTCAAATATTTCGTGGTTTTTGCACAATCGTAGAATTTTTTTTTGAAATATCTTGAAAATGCCAATTTTATGAAGCATTTGAGTTGAAACAACTGAAATTTAGCATATTTTAAACTTGCTTTCTGGTCATAAAAATTACGATAAAAATGTTTCCTACCAGCTATCCATGGTTTGAATTAACATATGCATATTCAAATGTATTCACTCCATCATGATTTAGAAAGCCATTTGAAATTGCTTGCAGTTAGCTTGATTTTACACCCACATTGTCAGTCCCAATTTGGATCATTGTCTGTCAGACAATATATTTTTTCAGTAGCCTGCATAAATTTAAATTGTATGCATTAAAAACAAGTTCGTTGAAATTATAAAAATAGAAATTTATTATATTATAGAAATAGTGTTGCAAAATTGTCAAATTTCAGCGGGTGGTTGTCCTCGAACTAGATTTTTTCTTCAAAGGTGGAAAATCTTTATCAGCCTTTTCGTCTGGTTCAGGGTCAGTTTCGTTTTCGCTTATTTCTGGGTCGGAATCGCCCATTGGGACAGGACTAAATCCATGCATCTGACGGTTAATATGATCCGTTGCAGCTTTCTTCACGTGTCCAGGTTTCAGTGCAGGTAAAACAACGCCTACACAAACAGTTTAGTGCGGTCACGTGAGAAAAGTGTGGCCATCTCCCACTATACAATAGGCAGTGGAAATGTTGACTAAACCTACGAAATTTCATTTCCTCAAGAAAGCGACACTGAGCTTTTTCCCAAACAAAATGAATCTCAGTAGTAAATAGGATGTAAACGGTATGGACACCCTATTTACTACCGAAAGTTACTTTGGTTGGGAAACGGATATGATAGGAACTTTCTTCGATATATCCTTTTTCAACCTAAGTGGATCTTGAAATTGAGGGTTATCTCTATAGCGCGTGTTCGAATCCCACTGATGTTGTCGCCTTAGTGATTACGCACCAATCAACTTTGGCGCTCCCAATATCAAGCACCCTTGCCTATTATCATACCCAAGACAATCACCAATGTAATTTTTTTTAGGTGGGCCACCCCTTCTCATGACGATTACGGAAAAGCCATAGGCGATATCGAGAAACGGTGTTTACCATTCAACTGCCAATTAAGAAAGCTCAATGGAGACATTTTTTTTCATCGGACTACCGGTTTACCGGAGATCTATTATATAGGCATTTTCAGTTATAAATTTGGAAAAAAAAATCGAAACCGGTTTTTTTTCTTCGCAGGAATCATCAAAATATGTCAAGCCAGGAAATGTGTGACAATCGTAGATATAAAAAAACAAACTAAAATTAACTTCTCTTGGCTGATTTGCAAGAAAAAATATTGGGCCACTCGAGATTCAAACCTACCAAAAAAATACATTCCGGTTTATATCCGGTGAACCGGATGTCAAATCAACTAATAAATTTCTCATAGCTTTCTAGTTGGCACTGAATGCAAAAAAACGTTTCTTCGATATCGCCTTATAGTTTTTCCCGTAATGGTCATGAGAAGGGGTAGCCCACCTAAAAAATTACCTAAGACAACATTTGTGGGATTCGAACACGCGCTATAGAGATAACCCTCAATTTCAAGATCCACTTAGGTTGAAAAAGGATACCAGTATATCAGTGAAATAAAATAAAGGATATGTTAGTGAAATAAAATAAATTGTACCTGGATAAGATTCTGAATTTATTGGATTTGTTTTTGCTGGATATGATGTTGTATGGAGAGCCAAGGGTTGGTATTCGATCCGTTTTCTTAGAAATGATTCATCCTTAATTTCATGCAAAGAAGCCCGCAAAACATTAAATCGGCTTTCCCAATTTCTATTTACAGCATCTAGTTCTTTTCTAGTTAAATTTAGTTCTTATTTAGGCTCATCAAAATGTTTTAATAATGGGTATATTATGGTATATAATAAAAAATTCGGCACTCTAGTGGTGAGAAAGTGAGTTCTTAAAATCCTCATTTTCAGCACTGACTTGAATTTTCAGCATTAAAATTTTAATTTTTCGTATGACAATGACCACAAGTCTGAGTTCTAAAAAGCTAAAAAAAATTCATACGATTTATTTTCAAAAATTGTTTCTATTTATTTTCAGATAGTTTGTGAGCCTATCCTGAACGAAGTTCTTTAACATCTGCATCTTCACCTGCATTATCAATTTGGACTTCAACAGAATTTGGGTGAATTGATGGAGATCTAGTCGCTGGCCTTACCGAAGATTTTCTCTTTTGAGCCGGCGTTTGTTGAGCCAGAGCCATTTTACCTTAAAAATTATATTCAAAATCATAATGACCCCTGGTAGCTAATATTTAGAAATAATTTCGATAATCATAAGTAGAATTTTCATATACAAGGGACGAAAGGGGTTTACAGGAAACTAACTTTGAAAATTCTAATCTGAATTGTATGGGCCGTACAAGTATTGGTGTCTTATTTTTAAGATGCCCAAGATATATTTTAGTTTCACCGTTTTACTTTAAATATAGCATAATCATGTTATATGACCCCTCATTGATGTCATATTTCATTTTTTTTTTATTATTTTAACGGATTTCTGAGCTCAAAATTCACCTATGCAGCATAGCTATGCCGAAGTAAACAAGAACTTGCAAAGCTATACTTGAAACATAGAATAATCATGTTATAATAGAGCTCCGCAGTTCTACTTCAAAGATAGCATAATCATGTAATAAGACCCCTCAAAGGTGTCAGATTTCATTTTTGACAAAAATCTTGTTAAAACATCGGAAAAGCCATTTCTGCAGTAGCCGATAATGTCTGGTATGAAAACATAAATTTAAAAACGGCATTTTGTTTTAAAAGTTTTATCCTGACCCAAAATTTCAAAAATATCTTTAAATAATTAAATTTTTACAAAAAAATACTTTTCCAAAATCGACCCCCAACTAAGATAAAAGCAAAAATAACCTTGTAAAGATTGTAGCATTTTCCTGAGGGCTGCAATTTCAGTATCTCTTGCTGCAACTTCATCTGAAGCTAATTTTCTATGATCATCTAGCTCCAAATCAAATTGTCTTTTCATCGAAGCGATTTCTGACACATGTTGCGCCGTTAACTTTTCACCAATTTGTGCCAATTCTGTTTTATGGTCCGATTTCAAATCTTTAATTTTCAAATTTAACTCCTCGATGGTTTTGTGTAGCTTTTTGCTTGCTTCGTATTCTGCCTTGAATTGCGCCTCAAATGTCGTAGCTTTTCTGTCAGCGGCGACTAGCAGATTTTGTTTTTGATTTAGATCTTCTTTGAGAGAATTATTTTGCTTTTGGAGAAGTTCGTTTGCTTTTCCCAATTTTGCACTTTCACCTTTTGCAGCATCGACAGCAGACGTATCAACAATGACCTAAATTCATTAGTTACTGTTATTTGATAAGACAAAAATTGAATTATTTTGAAATTGTAGCCCGTGAAAAAATATTTTATTTTTAAAAAATCGTTGAAATTTACACCACCAGGTGGAGTCGGGTGTCAAAATAAATAATTTCAAAAAAAGGATTTTGTCACTACTCGTCTATAAATATACAACACACAATTGTCGTTATATAGGGAGAACACCACAGTACAGTATTTATATTTGTTCAAAACAATTAAAATTGTTATACAAATGTTCTATAATATTATTTTGTTACCTGCGGCGTAGAGTTATTTTCAAGTTGAAGCAACAAATCCTCATTTTCTTCAGTTAGTTCGTTGATTTCATCTTGCATCGCAGCTATTTCTTCTTGATTACTAGGAATAACCGTTTTAATGTTTAAAAAACACTATATACTAGTGGTCTGTTTTTTAAAGGGGTTCTTTATTTCGGTGAGATTGGTACTGGTACATACGATCATTTTAAAATTTTTGCCAATTATATAACTTTTCAAGCTACGTGTTATTGCAAAGCTCGTTTTATCAATTTCCAATTTTTTACCGGTAATTTCTGATGTTATTTTTATCGAAAAAGAAATAATTTCAGTTAATGTCCGGTAAATCGGCTCTAAAGTGCCATGCTGTTTTGAAAGTGAAGTACCACACTGAAAGACCTTCCAGCGGCCCCATCAACGCAAATCTGGATAAAAATGTGTGATGAGGTTATTTTCCTAGAACGTTCGAAACTGCATATTTTCTGCATTTGAAATCCATTATAACTTAAGTGGTATTTTTAGAGTCCTTACTACCCTCGAAAGTACTATTCTAGAAAATAGTTTTTTTTTTGGAAATTTGATTTTGAGTTTCGAGCCTAAATTTCATCGCAGAAATATCAAAATTATATTTTCTAGAACTGCATTGAATTCTGTGTCCGATTGGATATGAAAATTTAATTTTGAATAGAAATTTAGAAAAAAAAATATTTTTTTCCGACTAAAATTTAATTTTGACACGTGACTTCGACCTCTCTGGAAGAGAACTAAGAGGTTTAATCAAAATTCTGTGAGATCAGTGGTATGGACGAGTGTTTGGCCTTTGCGATGATATTGATCAAAAAAATAAATTTTCAAAATTGACGGCTCAGTTAGATTTTGTAAACCCATAATTTTCAGGCCAAAATTTATTAACTTAACCGTTTTTTCTAGATTTCAAGCGCTATGAATTTTTTCGAGTGAGATCAGTGATGTTGATATTATAAATTCTGTCATTTTTAAAATAAAATCAAGTCCATACCTTTTAAACTCTGGGCTCAGTTACATTTTTAATTTTTCAAAGAGAAAATTTTCAAACGGTATTTCCGGTGGAAGTGACTATTAGTGCGATCAACTTTGACCCTGAATCGACGCCTATTGACTCAAATATTTCATTTCTGGTGGTTTCATATCTTTCTTGTTTCTACATTCAGCGTGAAACCGATTACAAAACTACGTTTTTGGCCAATTTTGCGTTGACCACCCCCTTAAAGTGCAAAGCTGGCCAAAACTTTAAAAAGATCGTATTTGCCAGTTCCCAGTTATCTCATCGAGATAAAATACTTTTCTAAAATAATCCTTTTTCCGATTTCACCCTGGTATAAATTTAACTTTAAAGTTCACTAACACTAAAGTGAAGTATTCAAAGAGTTAAAAATACCGTAGGTTTCGTCAAATTTTGACCGTTTTTTCTTATAGACGAACATGACAGTACTACGGGTTTTGTCCAAGCGGACAAGCCTGAAGTCCTATTTTGTCCGCTTAGACAAACTTTATTTCAGGTTTCAGAAAAAATGTCATTTTCCAAATGTTGACTGTTCCGAAATTTCGTACTTCTCAGTTTCCAACTATTTAACCGAGACAAAATTGAAATCTAAAAATCAGGCCTAACGTCTAAGACAAAATATAGATTATTTACCCTCCGGAATTAAAATCTCCCCCCTGATGTAGCGAGGGAGTTCTTGGTCTTGATGCTCTCCGCGATCTCATTTTTGATTGAAGTTCTGATTCGTAATAATCTTTATATTGTTGAGATATTTTTGTGATAGCGTCATTTAATTCTTGTTTAACTCCCTGCCGCGCGTTTTTAATACGCTTTCGACACAAGTTGTCAATTTCCTCCATTTTCTTGTTTGTTCTTGAGTAAATCATATAAGCCTGATAACGGTTAATTATAGAATATAGAAAAGCAACTCGCTCTCCAGTTCAAAGCTGACATTTTTTAACCGTAAAATCTTAAGCTCTAGAGGTCTTATTTTTTTAGATGGGTCTCATCAAACAATTAGTTCGGTCCTGGTACATACGATCTTTCTGAAATTTTGGGCCTTAATATAACTTTTGAAGCTTAGTGTCACTGCAGAGCCGGTTTTTTCGATTTTTACCTGTAATTTTCGATGTTTTTTCTGGCGAAAAAACGATAATTTATGGCAAATGTCTAGGGTGCGCAGCGGTCAAAATTCTAAGTTTTAAATTAAAATGATGAGACCAAAACGGAAAAAAATATCTGGACAAAAAACTACGAAGAAATAAAATGAAATATTTTTTTT